>VYXG01011261.1:45947-62753 GCA_013397235.1 Lanius ludovicianus | reverse complement strand
CCGCGGTCGGAGCCGCGGCAGCGCCCCGGAAGAGCGTCCCTGCGGCCCCGCGGTGGCATTTGCAGCTGTGCTGTGTCACGTAGCGTGCTAAGCACTGTAAATAGAAGGTCTCTGATGACAGCAAGCTTACCTAGTTATAAATACTTGGGTTCCGGACAACAAGGGGTTCCCAGCCCCAAGCGGCCGCAAAGTGCTACGTCTGATTAAATGCTCTATATTTAGATGATGACTGAACTAAAATCATTCAGTGGCTGGGACACTAAAACCCTATAAATACCGCTCAAAGCTTCGTAATTGGCTGTAAAGAAAAGGAACAGGGTAGGAAATGTAATAAAACCCTATTTTAACATCCGTAAGTATAGAAGAGTAAGAAATCAAAAAGAGAGGAATTCTGGAATGTAGTTTATTGCTAGCGAGAATTTAAAGCCAACTTGACACGAATAACACCTTCAGTTACACTGTAAGCCTCGAGCTTTTAAACCACTAAGTGCTTTCAGCAGCTCTGTAGTTACTCAGTCTTAGGAAACTCCAGGCTCAGTTAAAAAGGCACTACTGGTTATGGGAGTATCAGTTCAATGGGCAAAATGAAACAACTTCTGGGAGTTCGTACCGATAAAGGGGCTTGTAAGTGGCAAGTATGAAAGAGACCTGCTCTTGCAGGGAGAGGTGCCCGCTTTTAGCTGTTTTGAGAAGTTGCTGCTGCCTTGTATGTCCATTTGCACGAGCCCCACGCAGGCACATTGGGCACACTGAGTAAGTGAGAGCACATGAAATACTGAAATACAGCCGTTCAGATGAACCGTCTTTACAAATGTTCACTGAGATCCCCGCAACTACGCTGTTAAGAAAATACTGGTATTTGGAGGGTGAGTCAGCATCTAGAAATCGAAATCAGAAAACAGCTTTCAGAATCTTTGTTCGGATGCTTTGTCAGTTCATGCAACATTTCCCTTGACCTCTCGAGTAGGTGAAACGCTGCAGTTCGACTTCAGTATGTTGACCTTTCTCAGAGTGCTTGGCAAAAGCCCAGGGTCAGCTTGAATTTCTCTAAGAGTCTCTGCACACTATTATTTCATGTCAGTCCACGTTTTCTAGTA
Organism: Lanius ludovicianus; assembly: GCA_013397235.1. Classification (NCBI taxonomy): domain Eukaryota; kingdom Metazoa; phylum Chordata; class Aves; order Passeriformes; family Laniidae; genus Lanius; species Lanius ludovicianus. Next base: position 61,656 of record VYXG01011261.1, on the reverse strand, counting down.
GAAAAAACCAAGGTGCATTCACACAGCAAATCTCCATACAGCCTATCCAGAGGAAATCAATTTTCCTAAGATGCCTTTTTTTTTTTTGCTATCAGCTTACTTTATCCGCAGCTTTACTGCTTGTGATTTTTAGTTACTTACCTTGCAATGCTTTTAATAAGGAATAACTTTTAAAAATCTGTAATTCTTACAGTATTTCATGAAGATTCCACAGCATCGCATACCTCTAACACAGGAAGTGACTTGCACAGGAAACCAGCAGAAGCTTAAATCCAACTTCTGCTTCCATTTGCATTCTCTACTTCAGGTAAATTTTCTTAAATTTATAGTTTCATTGTTCAGAATTGCGTTTATTTACTGTAAAATTGCCACATTCACATCTGGTACTAATTGTACTTCATTATCTGAGAAGCTGTGCAATTTCCTTCAGTTCACAGACTTTACATCTGCTGGGCAGACACAACAAACTGCTTTAGCCCGTCCTGCTCTGCTGGAGACAGCAGTGTTGGCATTGCCCATCACCCTCTGTCACTATGGCCCCTAGATTGTTCTGGTACATGGAAAGACTCAGCTGACATTTGTTTGTTTTTCAACAAAATAAAACTATAGAAGAACAAAAGGGAACTACTGACAACACTGAGCTTTCAAAAATTCTTTTAGAAGTAAGAACTTTATCCATTCCCTGGAAATAACAAGTCTTTCTCTCTTCACATAAATTCTTAGGAAGATTCTGTGGTCAACTGGAGAAGTGCCAGGGAAAACCAGGCATCTGGAGATGGGCTCTGAAGTAATGTGGCCGGGACTGGGTTATTCTGGAAAGATAGGTTTTATTTTAGTATTTAAAATGTAAAAGGATCTTTCACTGATCGTACAAATCATCTTGTGGAGACAATTCTCCCTGGTTTGGGGTTAGGGTATGTTTTCCTTGATGGCAGGAGAAGCTTGCCTATTCTAGCATTTAAGAAGTATATCAGAGCAGATTTTCAAAAACTTGAAATATAAAACTACAATTCTTGGCTAAGTAACATCAGTTATAAGGCTGAGATTGTATTTACCAAAGTGGTGGTTTCTTCACCTTAAAAATGCCTTTTTAAAATAAGCCAGACAGTGAAATGTAATATACAGATTCTTACCAGTTAATTACATTTAATTTACTCTGCAAGTCTGCTTTTGCTCTTTTCAAGGCCCTTACATAGTTCTCTTTCAAGGATACAGTTGTCAAGGCTAATTTACAATATCTAATCCTTCATATTTACCCAACAAGGAATTAATTTTCCTTTATAATTATTCATCACAAGTCCCAGTTCGCTTTGTGGGCCCTTTCCAAGAAATTTAAATAGCAGGCTTCATACTAACCTTTAACTAAAGCATTTAGCAAAAAACTCTAGAGAACAGTCATTTTTAATATTTAGCAAATTGCTAAGCTTAAGTAAAGAAGTAAAACTGAAGTTGGCCAGCCAGAGCCCAGGAAAGGTAAGCATTAGTAGGCTTTTTGCACTTGACTTTTTCAGATTCAAAACTGAAAGGGCATCCACCAACAGTTACTCGTTTCCACCTGAGATGATCGAGGTGTATGCAACAAACGTAAGGTGAAAACTGCCCTTCAGTAGTACTTTTTGGCCTTTAAAGGAACACAAACTTCAGGGGAGAGTGACAGCTGACCATTTGCTGCACATTTCTGGCTTGGGTAGAATAACTGTTAGCACTTTGATAAGCAAAATTTGCCTGTTAATGAGTTAACAAACTGTTCATAGTCAAGATTTATGACATTTGGGAGTCATCTCCCTGTACCCCCCCCCAGAGACCCATGCTTGCCAGCTATATGAAAACATGTGCTGCCTGTAGTTGTAGGGTCTTGTATTTGCTTCCTGGATCACATGGTGCCCATCATGGTGACCAGATTAAAGCAAACTGGATGAGACAGTGATGGCCTGGGCCCAGAAGTACCTGCTCAGTACAGCAACAGGGGCTTTGGGCTCCTGCATAAAATCCCTCTCAAGTTTTCTTCTAGAAGAATGGGGAAGTTCAGCTGCTGCAGTAAGGAGCAAAATGGCAGGTGGGAGGGGAGAAATAGGTTAAGAAAAGATGTGCAATACACTTTGTAAAAGATCACTAGTCTCCGCACTTGCAAAGAATGACACAGACTTACAAGTTGTGTTGTTTGTTTAGAAGCAGATTTAGAAGGCAACTGAAGTTTAAGGAGAAAGGCTAAGAAGTTTCAATTGTAACACACCACTCAAAATTAATCTTTTTTTAAAAAGGGACTGTCAAATACAGTTCTGTTAGAAAACCTGAAAATACCTACTAGGCTGTGTTTAACACTAAAAATACCAGGCAGAATAAGACTTGCAGGGCAAAAAAAGAAAGACAAGGAGACTGTTCCAATACAGAAATTCAAGTAAAAGGCCCCACTTGGAGTTTCCAAAGGGTCAGTTTAGTATCCCCAACAGGAACAATACTCAGCAAACCAGAGGAATGCTGAGGAGCACAGAGTGTGTTAGAATTTCACTGGGACAAGGTCCATTTGGGAAGAAGAAAAAAAAACAAAACAAAAAGCAGGCAATGTACCAAAGTCAGTTTTGCCTTGAAGAACTTGTAAATCTCAAGGAGAAAGTAATACAGATTCAGAGACAGACTGGTGTATAGAGAGCTTTTTCAAATTGTTAACATGAAAAGGAATTTTCTGAGGAAATTCTTTCACAGACAAGACACTGGAGAGAATTTAGATATTAGAGATGAAAATAACTTGTTTGGTCATAAACTACTATTTATGGGACACTAAAAGAAAAGAAAATAAGGCAGAAAGTTGCAAGGTGGGTATAGAAGGTGACTATAAGATAGTAAGAAACAGGCCTGCAGGAATATACATAAAGAGAGGAACTAAATGTGTACAGCAGACACTGGAAAAATGCCTAAAAGAAATTATATTATGATTTGTGGCAACATTCGGCAAAGCTGTAGTCCATAGAAATTTTATCTTGATTCACCTGAACAAAAACCAACAAGGTCTCTGGATACGCAGCAGTATTAAGTGAGGTAGGTCAGTGGGTCATAGGTGCAAAGGAAAGATCTGAAAAGCTAATTCCTTTGAACAACCTAGTCTGATCAAGGAGGAACGAGGGAATGTCAAGATGGATGATAGGAATTTGTAAGAAAAAGTTTTTGGAGGAACTAAGGAGCTGTACTCATGCAAACAATGCCATAGCACATACTTAAGAGCTCAGCTGAAATGAAAATTAAGCTGTTTACTTACTATGGAGATAAAGAAAGCCTTGCTCTGGATACACACTGTTGAAAATAACTATATCAGGTCCTGAAGGGAATTCTGGCTGACCAGCCTTGGTTGGTGGGGAAAATTTACAAGTAGGGAGTTCGAGGATGAACTTGAGCCAGGATCCCTTGTTTTAGGTGAATTAAGAAGTGTCAAGATAATCCTTGTGAGATGACATGTGTTTCTGTTAATTCATTGCAAACTGTTGCAGCACCTATGCCTCAGAACTATGCTGAGACCTGAAGAATTTAAAGCTAGTTAAGTTTTTCATCATAGACACACACTGGACTCACGGAACAACTGTGCTGGATCAGCAAAAGTTCAGCTGGGTGAGCATCCTGTTTGTGATATTGGCCATCAGGAGTTACATACCTAGGAAAAAGTTGTAAAAACATGGCAAGAATACAATATAAATTCCTGGAACATTCTTTTACTCTGATTCATAATCTTGGGGATATCCTGAGAAAGAATTTATTTCCTAAGTTTCAAGTTGCTTTTGAAGAACCAGAAACTTTAACATCCATAAAAATCATGCAAGGAGAACCACCACTTGCACTTCTGTGAGTGAAGATACTGCTCTCCAAACATTCATGTATTTACTAGAGATGGTGAAAAACCATTCCCTACTTAGCATGCTTGCTGCTTACTATTTTACCAAAATACTTTGATCACCTGAGAAAACTGTCTTTTCCAAAATTAAGATTGCTGCTCCAGTGACTTGTCCTTCATGAACAAGTATGGGTACAAAAAGCACTTTCATACCATTTATCATCTTTGTTGTTCTCCCTCCCTTTCCAATTTTATTATCTCCCCTGCGTGTAGCAGTGAATAGGGATGGGCTATGGGGAAGAAAACTGTTAACAAAACAGCATTCAAAATTATTTTTGTGAGAACTAGTACCTTCTTAAATGGTTTCATTTTTTTGTCCTGCCTTAGAGTATTTTAACATTTTTGCCTATGAAGATTTATGATCCTTTTCCTCATTTGTATGTAACTCTCATTTCTGATGGATTCATTTTTTCCACCTTAAAAGAAAAACACTGAAAAAAATCCCTGCCTAAAAAGCCTTCACGTACTCAGGAAATTCTAATCAACAGGCAGAAATCATTAAAAGTGGAAAAAAGACTAACTACAGGTTGCTGTTGTAAGGTAGCTTGTATACAAGCAAGTTTTCTGTGGATACTTAACATGACCATGTAAACCCAGACTTGGTGATGAGATCTGCAAGATCAGGCTTCTTTTGATGATTGGTGAGCTGGTATCCTGGAGCCCATTGCTTTTAGCTTCTGTGGACACAGCAGTAAATGCCTTGAGTGTTTTTGTCAGGTCAGAATTCCACAGAGATATTTTTAGTTCAAGCAACCAGTTTCTCCAACAACATGAAGTATGTTAAAGCAGCACAGGGTAAAAGTTAAACAACATTAATTGTCACCTTGAAAAAGTTATTTGTACTTAAGTCTTTCATCAGACTCCTCACAGGAACTGTACAGAACCAGTTATATAACCAGGACATTGATTTGTTAACCATTTGTTGACTGAGGATGTATGGCATCAATCTGGCATTCTCTTCCTTTTAAATGATGTCCAGGAAAAACAGAAGTATTTGCAGAATGGTTAAAGAGAACATAACATAAATGTTACATTTCCCTAGCAAGAATATTGAATACGTGACAACAGCAAAAAAAATCTGATTCTGTGCAAAAGGCAGAATGTACAAGGTGATACCACAAGAACACCTGGACAGAGGGCTGTTACTCATATGTAAGGATGAGTCTTGAAGCTTTTTGAAAACAGCACGCGGGCAGCTTGCCGATGTCTTACATATTTTGTAGTAAAACTGAAGCACGTAACTCCATGGCAGAGCTCCACTTTAAGAGGAAAATTATTGTTTTAGTAAGAGTTTAAGAAGTGGATCTCAGTACCATGCTCTCTGCAAGGCCAGGCTTCCTTACAGCTCACAGCTGATCAATGCTATCTATCAAACAGTTGCCCACGTTCCTGGAGGTATCCCAAGCGAGTTTTGCCATCAAAAATGGTGGTATATCTGACAGAAGAAAAGCAATCTCTTCTTATATAGCACTTCCCCCTCTAGCACTGGCATTAATGGTGCTTCTGCTGAAGCAGACAGTCCCTCCACGGGTCTATGTGTGGACACACCTTGGAAGGACATAATGCCACAGTCCCTCTCCCAGAGTGGCAAGGAACAGCTACTTGTGATTCCTCCAGATGTTCTGCTAATGTTCCTGGGGCACACTTGGCACCTGTGAAGTGAGTTTCCCTAAAGTGTCCTTTCCCAAAGGGAAAAGGGACATGCTGAGGGAGAGTGCATGCAGAGGCAAGGAAAGAGGATTTTGAGATGTTTGCAAAAGGCACAAAATGTGAAATCAAGAAGCAAGGACTACTTGGAAGACTTCGGTGAATACTGCAAAACTTCATTAAAGTTTTGCTTTGCTTTTTATTTTCTGTTTTATTTAAGTAACTAGCATTCTAGCTAGGAAAGGATTGGAGCTAGTAAGGTCTGATACCATGCAGGGAATTACTATTGCCACTCAGTATTTTTCTGAAACTCAGTAAATTAGTTTCTGATTTGTGACTGAATTACTTGCTACTATATAAGCTACCTGGCTTATCTCTGTACAAAAGAATCACAAAAGAAAGTGCTTAAAACACCAGGCAGTAAGTTTCTGCTCTTTCACAGATACCTATTTTAAAGTATATATTAATTGGGGCATTTTTATATGAAAATCAGTTTACTATCCTTTCTATCAAACTTTAAGGAATAACACTTTCTTCCCTCCTTAAGAAGCTGTGAATCTTCCAGTCCAGTCTCAGGTTTGGATGGTCTCTATAGGTCCAGTTAGTAGTATTTTCACCACCACAGAAATTGCAAGTGAATACCGAGGTCTTTGGGATTTCAACAGATGCATTAACATAGCTCCTAAGGCAACACAAAGAACTTGGATACTGTAGACAGACCTCAATTTGGGGTCACTACAGCTCAGATGCAAGAGGTAAGTTGTTTTTTTTTTTCCTGGAGAAAGTAGATTTTGCTTCAGAAGATAATCAAAACAGAAAGGATTGTGTAATATCATCCACATTCCTAGCAGACCACATGCTGAGGAGTAGAAAATTCTCCACTGATCATTATTCAGCTTAGATGCAGTAACTTGTACATTTAGTACTAAGCTGTAACCATAGAGTGGTGTTTTGCCTACATCCAGTGTGTTTCTGGGATAGATTACAGTCAAGAAACTTGGGAGTATCAGCCAGTCTTAAATTCTGAAAAGCCCTTGTATCTGGTGTGTTCCTGGGCCCCTGTCCAGCTGTGTGCTTCCCTCTCCATTTTCCCCTTCAGCTGTTTGTTAGGTCTGGAGAAGTCAAGCTACCTATGCAGTAGTGATGCAGTCTCCTTCCCCAGCGCCCAAGGGCAAAAAAAAGGAGAAAGTACCAAACTGAAATCATGTATTATCTGGAGGAGCAGCCTTGGGCAGCACGGAGACATGAATTTAGTACATGTAGTCCAAGATGTCTTAGTTCAAAGCTGCCCACCTGAGTCTCACCAAGAACTCAGAACATGCACTTATCTCCATAAGCTCCTCATTTCACATTACTTCTACCTCCAGGTACATTCCTTTCTCCCCCAATCTGTTTAAAGATACTGCTCACCATGCTCATGCCTGCAGAGAAAATGACAAGTTTCCCTGACCAAAAGCTGTCTATGAAAACAAATCCTTCTGTGTATTCTGAGCACTAATGAACAACATACAAAGATTTATTATCCTCTTTTAACTCAGGAAGTAGAGACCATGCTAGCACACTAAAACTTCCAAGTGTATTCTACCATACCACATTCCTTCTTCAGCCTCCTCCTGCCTACCTTCTGATCTGATACAGGCCTTTACATTTGATAGCTTTAGAAAAAAAAGTTCCTTTTGTTCATTAAGGAAGTGTAATTTCTTGAACTAAGACATGTAGCCTAGACTCAAACAGAACATCTTCAAATGAAGTTCAGCAACCTTCATACTGGTTCCTAAATCTTCATCTCTTGGGGTACCAGATGTCTGCTTCCAAGCACATACTGTTAATTTTAAGCACTTTTATTTCTGAGCAACAACCACCTTCGGTGTAGAATACACCTATTTGGGTTCCTTGCACTACCAGGTCTTTAATGAATTGAAGTCCTGACCTAGTCACAAGAAATGACCAGCCACTTCTCCCTCACAGGATGCTGGGCATGTATCTCACTTTTCAAGAACAAATGTGACTCTGTACAACGTACTGGTGTACTTGGGAGTTCTTTGGGCCCATCCTGAACTTGAACTCTGCAAAGAGGCTGCCGAATTGGCATTGATTCACCCCAGCCTTACAAGTGTACACCTATTTTTACTTGTGCCCTGCATTGAGACATTCAAATCAAGACTTTACATGCAAACTTTGCTAAGAACTTGGCATTCCCTCAAGCATCATTCAATTATGAGGCATCATCGGGTCTTATTAAAAAGTTTTTCTTAACTACCCTACTTTTACCCACCCTCTAAGAGATTATTAAGAGCAGTGAGTGGCAAATATGTTATACCAAAAGGAGATGGAAGAGCTCCTCACCTGCATGGAGAAAGAAAAGGTCTACCTTTGGAACACGTGTACCAGATACTCCCTGGAGACAAGACCATTAGTTCATCACTTCCAAACAGTGATTTTATAAATACCAGCTCTAGGACATCACTCGCTTCTCTGAACACGACATTTGAAACAGCAGCATTATGCATAGTAACAGGGTTTTTTTTCCCCTAAATTTTGAATTTTGCTGTGTTTAAAACCTCCTCCCTTACAGAGATACAATTTTCTTCTGAAATGTCTATGAACATAAAGTGGCCCTGATGATTATGACAGCCAGGACAGGATATTCTTACCTTCTGACATACAATACAAAGGGCCCTGCCTGCTTTTCACATGATGTTTCCATCTGGCCAAAATCCATCACCTGACATTCCCCCCTCATCATGCTGGGGCTGCTAGATGGTGTCTGGCTAAAGAGTGAACCTACCTTTCACAGGAAAAGAACAGACAGATTAGAGAGACAGGGAAGATTCTATAAAGCTGTAATACAGCAAAATGAAGTTCTGTGCTGTGGTTTGCCAGGTTATTTCCCTATTTTTTTCTTTAATCCTATATTAGAAACTTGCCAGTAGTGTAGTTCAGGCAGATTTGATGGCTCTATTTTGCCCACAGGGAGATGACTTCTTTTTCAAACTGTTTATTTTCCTTTTCTCAGGGAGCAAATAATACGCTTTATGAAGAGCTGGGGAGTGTTTTGTGATGTGATCACTCCTAGGCCAACCTGTTAAACACAAGACATTTCTATTCCTCTGAGGAGGAACTCCCTGGTCATCAACATTGCTTTAGAAAGAACAGAGGTATTTACAGAAGACCCTGCAAGTTTTCGTTTTCACAGAGACACTTTTTGCCCTTCCAAATGTCTTAGTCAAGACATGTTTGTTCTTTCTTAATGTGAACATTAACCAGAGTTTTAGTTCATTTGTGAAATATGAGATCTCTCTACATTATTTTCACCATGTGGTGGAAGGACAGAAGTTCCAAGATTACCACATTAATCTCACGTGCCCCATATCTAAGACTTCCAACAACTATGACCTATTTAGCTTGTATGCCCTTACAAAGTGGTGAATATTGTCCTCTTCCTAAACATCTTTCAGAGTCAGGGCACAGGGGTGTTGAGGGGGTGTTTGTATTCTGGTTCTTGTGGGTTGGTTTTGGCTCCACCCACCCACCCCTCAAGCTACTGCATTTTTACCATCTGCAGGTATTCCTAGATTGGGCCTGCAATTAAACACGTTCAGTCTTTCTCAACAGAGTAAAAGTAAGTATCTTGATTCTAAAATACAGGCCTTGATAACTGGGCTCTAACTACATCCAGCCATCTGAACTTGAAACCAGAATTGCTAAGTTATTCTATCTTTAACTGCATTAAGAATTCAAATCTTACATGTTTTAGTCTTCATGTAATAGAGGTTGCTTCACATGGATTTAGAAACTGGTAATACACACTACACATGCCTGTCTCTTGCTCTTCCAGAGACTACAAAAATGGGAGTTGATCATCATCTACCTACAGCTGTACTAGTTATTATCGTCGTTGCTCTTTACAAGCTCCACAGTAAAACTACAAAAGCATTTTAGAACACTTCAATACCAATAATCTGCTTCAGCCCAGGCCATCACTGAAAGTAGTTTGTGCCAACATTGTTGAGATGTGGCCACTATCTGATACACGTCAATGCTATCCTGTACCTGCGTGGCAAGTACACCTTCATGCATCTCAAGTGCAGTACACACTGGCAGGCTTCACTTGCCACAAAGCTTACTTAGCAATGCTTTTTCACTAGTCATCTGTATGCTCTTCTTCACTCATTTCTCAATGAAAGCAGCGCTATTTAGAAGTGTTACACTTGAGGCAATAAACTGTGAACCTTTAGATACTGCCATTAAGAAAACAAAACCCTTTACCTTCTAGTAGAAACCTGTAATGATTTTAACAATTAATCTAAGACTGACTAGCTCAAATTAACAACTACTAGGGTCTAAGACTTACTGATCAGTTCATGACATATGAATATTATTTTCTTGGGTAGAAACATGGCCACATGAATGGCTTATAACAGAAACAAACCAAACTTCAGGTTAGTGTAACATTAAGCAAAAATGCAAACTGCCATTTATTACGCCATTCCCACTGTAAGGTCACTTCTATACAAACTCAAGTTGCAAACACCATACTAAATCCAATGGATTTAAGACCTTACATATCCTTCTTAACTGGAAGATCAATCTCCCTGGAGTTAATCCCATAATGAGTTTTTTTTTTTCCCTGAGAGTTTGTGTTAATATTACAAGAACATAGTGGAGGAAGGCACTGCTAATGCTTGAAGGCACCTAAACCTTGTACTGCCACGTCTTTCAATGAGAGAAGTTAAGACCACCTGTCCTTTTATATCAAGGCCTGGTCTTCTGTTAGCATGAAATCCACATCGTATTTCTTCATCTGCAAATTCTGACAGATTTTAACAACATATATGCCAGTTTTCTTCAAAGCAGCTTTTATGCATCTCACTAATTCAAAAGCAAGTGTAAATGATTGCACTTCTGTAACTGTAGATAACATGAATACAGGACAGTTTCACTAGACTAAGGCAGCTATACACTGGTCACTTCCTGGTGAAAGGAACATCAGTGATTGTCACTGAAGGTTTGTCTTCTGCTGCAAGTATCAACTTCAGCATACATACAAAACTTAAATTCTGTTTAAAATTGTGGATTGGAAACAGGTTGGCTTGTCAGAACAACTATTTGTACTAGAAGAAGTAACACTTCATTGCAATACCCAAAGGAAGCCTTTGACCACAATCTGAAACAGCAACGGTCCTTTAGTAGCCACTTCTGGCCACTTCCGCTGTCCAGATGCAGGGACTAGGTATTTTTATCTGTCATCTCAAATACTGTAATGTTAAAATCACCTTCAAATTGTAATATACATCTGCATAATGAAAAGATTACTTAAAATTTATTTTATACTAGCTCTCACCAGAGTTTTGTAATACAGCTTCATTCTTAAGTATGCTGACATTGCTTCTTACGAAAAGCCTTGATTTACTAATAGGACATCTATTATTATCTTAAGTTAAATTCTCAAGAAAGAAGCTTTTTAATCCCAAATTCATTACACTTAGTAATATGGTTTTTAAATAACCTTTATAAGTGACAGAATTAGGTACATTCCTCATCCCACTAAAGAGGAAAAAATTTGAAAACTGTTAATTTAGATGGCAGAACAATACTGAAAGCACAACACTTGGAATCAGGAACTGAGGATCTGACACATTCCATTTGTGGCTTCCAATAGATGACTTGTATTCATGTAAAATCCCTTAAACTACTATGATTACTAACCCATTAGTGTAAAAATAGATACTGAATTATCTATGAAGCATTTAAGACATTTTTAGATCTGAAGTATGTACTGTTAAACAGTCAGACTACACTCAACATTCACTTGGAATTGAAGTGGACACACTAAAATTCAGGGTTAAAATGCACAACCTGGGTTAATCACTGCAGATAAGGAATCAATTAAATAGTCTACAGAAGCTGGATTTTGGGTACTGCAAGTCATTTAAGTATTAGAAAGTCCATTTTTACTTACCATAATCTTCTGTGCAGTCAAATGGCATAGACTATTCTACTGGCTGTGCAGCAGAACTAAGAGTGCATTTTGTAACTTCCTTAGTGCAAAGAAAACAAGCAGTAAGATTCCATGTGTTTTCTACATGCTAGTGACCAAAGCAAGTACACTGTCACTGTGCAGGGATACAGAACTGTCACCATTAATCAGCCAAATGAATCATTCTCAGACTATGGGGAAGTAGGTTTTTGACACTCTAAGTTTTACCCAAATGACTGCTTGAATGTGTCAGCTTTGAAGTAGACACCAAACTTTATGAACAATTATCTGAACTGAAATGTATTTTGTGATTCAAACTTAAAATATTCAAGCTGCATTTAAGTACCTATTACCTACATGTTATGACCGTGATTTTTAAGACTTCACACATGCTTTTATTTTTCTCCTTTTTTTTTTTTAAGAAAGCTTCTACCAGGTACTTGGAAGTCTGGCCATCTAATGCAGCTTTCATGAAGATAGCTTAAAATAAACCACATAACCCAGTATTTCCAGATGAGTTCAACTGTGCAGCATCTGCTCAGGAGTTGGCCATTTAAAAATACATATTTTGTAGAAAAAAACAGTAACCAGTTCTATATTGGCAAGAAAAAGTTATAATTACATGAGACAATCACCCCTCTGCAAATTGCCAGTAAGCTAACAAGTTAGTCCTAGTGGCACTTTTCAACAAATTCTTTCGTAAGAATCAAGGCAAAGGGGCACCAAAGCAGTCACTCTTTAATCCCACAGATTTTTTAACATGAGTAAATATACACTTGCAAACTGTGACCAGATGACTGTGAAAATCAGTCTCTTGGAAAGATTTTAACATCACAGCTTCTAGGAAGCACTGTTTATTTGTACTAGATGGCTGTAAAGTGACAGTAACTTATTCCTTCTCCCTCCACTACCTATATTAAGGATCAAGCTCAACTTCTGTTGCCATGTCCCATTTTCATCTGACAGAGCAAATGGCACAGCACAATCTGGTGTCTCCTATGCCCAACTACCTCAACTCGTTAGCCCCAGACAAGAGATGTCATGTGCTGGTGCTGGAGTTAATTCAGCAAGACACTCCGTAAAGACAGACTTTTATGTCCATTAAGTCCATATCCATATCGTGATAAAGTCAGGAATCATAAGCTTCAGGGCATAAACACCAACTCGATCTTGCACTTTACCCATTCAACTGTCTGAAAATTGCACTGTCAAGTTCACTGCCTTGTTGCCTACTCCAAAACTTACTACTCCATTTTAAACAATTAACATTTTTCACTAAATTCTCACTAATGTGAGGGAATAACAGTCTTAATGTTATTAAATTAAATACACTCTTGTGAAAATGTTACGTGTCTTTATGGCCATGTTGCCTTTCAGTTCTATTTCTCAGAAAAAAAAAAAAAAGTCCCCCCTCACTGACATATGGAAGTACTAAAATAATTGCTGGGCTGAACAGGAAAGTTAAGCCTCTGAAAAATAATCAAAGGCACAAGGGAATAAAAAGTTGCAGCCATATATAATATTTCAATCCTGAAGTTGGGAATCCTGCCTTCAGAGGACACTACATTTACTTTAGACTATGTCATACCCCTAATCCCCAACAAGAACAGAATTATTATTCCTTATTTGAGATTTTAAGACAGTATTTACATAAGAGTTGTACAATGCAGAAATTCAGAAACTGATCTTAGTATCTTATTGTAATAACAGCCTTCCTCCAACAGTAAAAACACAAACTTAAGTTCTGGGTCATAACAAATCTCCTCTTTAAAAACTGGAAAGAAAAAGTACAGTTCCATGTCCTATATGAAACCTTTCAAACAAAAATGTGTATTAAAACAAGAGTATAATTTAAAAAGCTGTGTATTGGAGTGTTTATAAACCAGAAGTGTTAAGCAGCAGCAGTTTCCGGTTTCTTATTAAATTCAACTAGACTTCAAATTTAGAAACACATTACAAACCAATGTGGAACTATACTACGGATGCACCTTTGCAGGCATTTCAGTAAAGAAAGCCTTCTATGAGAATTAACAGAGGCAGCACATTATATTCATTATATTAAGTCAAAACTTGCCATCAACATGCCAAAAAGAACTGTGTCATATGTTCATTTGTCACCAAAGCACCCCCTAAGGGATGCATTATTGCTGTAGAACATTTCAAGTTTACCAACACCCAAGCGCAACCAAACTGATGTTGTATATACGCACTTGCCCATTCTCACCAGTATTTCCACTTAATGGTTCTTCTTTAAACAATCAAATTTAAAGCTTTGAAAAATAACATTTTTTGATTTTAGGTTTTTTTCCACAATATTAATCACCACATGCAATTTAGTTTTCTGATAATTTTTCTAAAAAACTGCACCAATATCAGAACAGTGCAAATCATATTTAATTGTAAAAGTTATAATGGCTTGAGTTCATAATTAGAGGGAACACTGTCAGGATCTTGGTATTTTGCTCATTCACCATTGTTTGCATTTCATTAAAAACTTTCCTGTCAATTTTGCCTTTTTTTTTTTTAAATAGTCATGCCCCATGCTTTTATCAAAGCTGAAATTAGGGATATAATCCACAATTTCAACACACATAGTGCCTTAATTGCAATGTTTTTATGCACTTCCATCTACTGTTACAATTCCATAAATGTATTATCCCCCGCAACATGCTTCCAGACTAAGAACTAGTCACTAGCACTTGTGATCCAACAAGTGTTTTAAGTTTTTCAGCAACGGAGAAATCTCAAGATTAAGAAATCTGAGGACTTTCCCTCTCCTACAGCCCCCAGTGTTTCATTTTATAGCAAGTTCAAAATTGGTTTCCACATCTTGACAGTGTTCCTTATAAAACCGTATGACAGTAAAAGTGCCAGTAGGCATGGCAACCTCTTTGAAGGGAGCATTTAAAACTCCTTGGCACTGGGAATGCCAGCACCAAGGATTACATTGAAATTCAAAATTATTCTTAAGGCTACAATTAGAAAACCCACTTTCCATAAGCCTAATTTTTCTAAGTAGATTTGAAAATTCAGAAGCTAATGCAACTGTTAAGTTTTATGCTCAAATTTGAGGAAGAAATTTTCTTTTCTTTAGCAAGGGCAATACATGTAACTCCAGTAGCAAATGTCTCTTAGGCATTGACTACTCATTTCACCATTGTTCACTTACTTTGTCTCAAAGTTCAAAACTGGCAAGGCACATTTACATATTCCAATGAATACTTGACAATTTTTTAATTACACTTTATGTCCCAGCTATCCCAGTAATTGACATACAACATACTAAAATGGTTTATTAAGATAACAAAAAAAAAAAAATCAATTAATGTGAAAACATACAGGCTATTGGCAACCACTATTCTAAAAATTATGTAAATACAAGTAAACATACTGAAATGTGTGCGATTCTAAGTTTTTAACCAGAAGATCTCTGTACTAACACACATTTATATTAATGACACATAAAAAAAATAAAAACTTTATTACAAAAATAAGTTACACTCGCCTCCAGCTTACAGTATAAAACAATTTTATTTGCAGGAATGCAAAATGATTGTTTGCCATGAGCATTTTCAACATATGACATGTCTAATTTTGTTAAAATTTGCATTTACTGGGGGAACTGGTGTGTATAAAACCTTAATTAGGTATAAGCTTCAATTTTCATTGTGGTGCCTATGGGTATGTAGTATAACTGCAGTATCCCTTTGTGCAGGGGGTTAAGGGAACTCTTTATGCCAAGTCCAAAGTTAAGTCATAATTTTATCTTTTACCTAAAGGAAGCTGGACTTGGCAATGTTCTGATTTTGTCTTTTTTTAAGGGTGGTTCAATAGAGGATGCTTCACCACTGAACACTCACTGTCATCAAGGTGCTTTAGAAAATTAAAAACATAGCACAAATGATTGTACTCTACTCTACTCTACAGGTTATCATGATCTGCGTAAGAGAAATGGAAAGCTGATCCACGTGTTTTTACAGTGATCAGCAAGAAATGCACTAATGAAAACATACCTTTTACCTAAAAAGCTAAACTACAGCCATATACTATTCTATGATTTATGAAAAACTTCAAAATATCCAAATGTCAGGCTTCACTGTACAGTTGTCAGTTTTAGTCTGACCTTTTATAAAGGGACACTGCAGTATTTAGTACAAGTTGCTGATGCACTTTTTTTGAACATCTGATGTCTTACAAAAGTA
>VYXG01011261.1:38447-40947 GCA_013397235.1 Lanius ludovicianus | reverse complement strand
AAGTGGCATTACCATACCTCTGGCTAGAGGAGGAAGAGAGGCAGTCCTACTGTACCTACCTCCACAAATGAGACATGCACATCTTAATAAAAGCAGCAGGGATGCAGATAATATACAGCACATTAATATTAGAGGTGACATGTGACAGAAGACTTCCAGTGTTACAAATACATGCATACTATTCTGAAGTAATAAAACTGGGTATAAGATAATCGGCAGGAGAGCTGGGGGGGGAAGCAGGAATCACACAGCATTAAAACCAATCAAGAGCATTTTAAAAAATCTTCCTTTTTATCACTGGAGACAGGCCATTATTAGATTTTGAATACTGCGCTAGCAAATCTGTTTGTATACTGCAGTGAGAATGTTTTTTTGAGATTATCCAAATTCAATGAGAGAAAGCCTATCACCAATCAGAGACAACACAACCATGCCAAAAACTGCCATGTTGAGAGGGAAACTGTGCCACTTTCAATAGCCTTCTGTATTTTAATTAAATGAACAGGTATTTATGGTGGCATTGCCAAGATGCAGAATACACAACAACAACTACAGCTGTAGCAGCAACAGATTTAAGCAGAACAGAAAAGGCATGCCTGGCACAGAATAGAAGCTAAAGAAAAAAGAAGAAATTCACTTCTTACAGTAACACCAGATGCCCATGGAAGAAAAAAGGGCTAATAAAGTTATGAGAACTATAAGCAGGGCAAACGTAACCAATTCCATGCGTACAGTAGGTCACCATGTGGAGATCTCTATTAATCTCGCAACCTCACTATTCCATCTTCTTGGATACTGCACAACAGCACTTCCAAGTTATTTTTGGAAGTAAGGTGGGGGAGGGAATAAGAAAGCAGGAAGATATCAAAGAAAAACACATGAGAACATTAAGCAGAATACACTAGCAAGAAACTGACTTTTTTTTTTTTAAACCATATTCAGCATTTACTAGTGCAAGATCTCTATCAGTATGAGTTCATAAGCGTCTTGGGCAGATGTATCTTCTGGAAGTGGCAAGAAAGAATATCAGGATCCTCCTTTCAGTGGGCACTTTACTAAAGAGGGGTTGCTGTATCAATACTACTAAGCCTACTGAGAGGAACACACGATGCTACGTTCATCCACATGCCATCAATGCAGAAGTACAGGGAAATTTAGAATAAAAAGGGAGACATATGTGTGTTTCATGACCTTCAGACAGTTCCTCCAGTGCTCTCACTCAATAAGCAGAGCAAGACACTACCTGAATTATGACTAAACATGACTATTAGGTTTTTTGTGCAAACAAAAATGAATCCAACATTTTTCAGAGAAGCCAGAAAACCTGTATACACTACAGTTTATCTACTAAAATACCCAAATGTTCTAGCTTGGTAAGAGTGTACACATCTTTCAGAAGTAACACAACATAACTCCATGCATTTACACTTACATCTGATTTTTAGCCGCTTGTCTCTGAGCTTTCCGTTCTTTCCTTTTTTGATCTGGTGGCTTAGCAAAAACAATTTCAATGTTTTCTCCCTCTAAATCTTTTCCATTCATTTCTTCCATTGCCTGAAGAAATTAACCAGACTTTAAATATATTTCCAAGCATATCTGAAGTTATTAATTTTATTCTATCTTTTAGAGTATGCATTTTTAAATTTGTTATCCAGAGCTAAAATAACAATATAAAGCTAAAAACCAAAAATTTAAACAGAGAGCATAGCATCATGGGTTCCAGTTATGCATTTCTTCTGAACTTGGCTCTCAAACCCAGGACTTTGTGTATCAGTTTAGAAATCTTCCCCTCAAA
The DNA here is from genome assembly GCA_013397235.1 of Lanius ludovicianus. NCBI lineage: Eukaryota > Metazoa > Chordata > Aves > Passeriformes > Laniidae > Lanius > Lanius ludovicianus. The sequence continues at coordinate 39,152 of VYXG01011261.1, read as the reverse complement.
ACTGAAAACAAGCTTCAGTCTTTGCAAGCTGTTACAATTAATGAAGTGACAGAACTGTCCTCTGAAAGTGCACATTTTGTAACCCACAAATAAATTCCTAGTGTCAGCACACATGCAAACAGTACTAAAGCTAGAGCTCAATAAATTCTTCTATTCATTTTACTTGTGATATCACTTTCTTTTTCAATCATAAGCCAAAAATTAAAGACTCATTCTGATCACAAGGAAAAAAGCAAACAAACCAAACAGAAAAACCCCCAGCTCCCTGCCAAATCCACACCTCCTCCCCCTCAACCCTCTCCTCACAAAAAATGCAAAACAAACAGTAAACCATCAACTCCTCTCCTACCCTCCCTTCCATGTACAATTCCCATGGGCCCCAGTTACTGCTACAAGTTAATTCTGAGCAGAGGAACCCTAAAGATTCTACCACTTTTAGGGACTCTACATAGCTAAGCCTTGACAGGATATATATCTTACTAAGACTCTTTCCATCATCTTCCTAAGCATCTGCTTTAAGGCATATGGATACGTAAGAAAAACTGAATCCCCCTGTATCCTGCATTCGCCCACAGAACATAAAATTTGGATACACTACAGGCAGGAGGGGAATTACACCTTCCCTTCCTAACAACAGATGACATCAAGACCAAGCTAGCAAAATCAAGGAATGACAATTACTAAATTGTCCAACACCCTACTAAA
>VYXG01011261.1:22816-38425 GCA_013397235.1 Lanius ludovicianus | reverse complement strand
AAAAAAAAAAGTGTTAATTCCTGGAAAAATAAATAAAAACATTACCTAAGATTTTATCACCTGCCCTAGAGAAGCTGCCTAAGATTTCTACCAATAATTTAGTGAGAAGAGTCATTCAACTTCTGGCAGTTGAGTTTCAAATGGTAACAACATGATTATCTTAAAAGCTCACCAGAAGAATTACTTAGGATAGGTGTATTTAAGGTCCTCTTTTCAAGCTAGAATTGCATCATCCTAGGAGATACCCAGAGAGGACAAAGTTATCAATGACAACGTGTTACCATTTCTCCAGACAAAGCTTTTTCTCAAGATAAAAGAGGCATATAGTTTCTAACAACTCTACTTACAATACACACACAGAGTTACAGCCCTCTTCACTTACCTTTACAGCACCATCTCGTTCATCAAAATGAATGAAAGCATAGTCTTTTAGCTTCTTCACTCGTTCTAGCTTTCCAAATTGACTGAAGGCCTTTTCTAGAATCTCCTCTGTTACAGTATTGGCAAGATTGCGTACAAACAAAACTTTTACCTAAGAGGGATGGAAAAAAAAAAAAAAGGACTTAGGAGTATGATCTAATTTCAAAACATAAAATGAAGCTTTGCAAGTTACTGCTATTGGCAGTACTGAAAACATCATTACATTTTCTGTACAGTATTTTATATACATGTATTATGAATATGTACATTTAAATAGTCGTACAGCATGATTTAGCTCCAAAATTTCCCGACAGAAATATTCAATCTGTTATCAAACATGATTACATAAGTATTAGTATCCTGAAAGTCCATCCAATTTGTGTTAGTTTTTCAAAGGATCTTAGCAGCAGTAATCTTCAGCCCAGAACAGCATCAAACTTGAAAGAAAGTAACCAGAATTGGTTACACACAAAACAATTAACTTATCAAAACATTTAATTGTTTTGATAGGTTTTTGCTCAGTTATTTGCGGAACAGTCATCACTGTAATATCTAGGTCAGAGGTGACAGGCCTGCAGCTTTCAAGCTGCTTAACTTGTGGTTCCTACATTACAGCTACACCAAACACCTAATGTCAGGGACTGTGCTTGCCTGAGGGGCATTCAGTGACCTGAAGCCACTGCTAAAAGACAGAATTGCAGACAGAGGGGGCATACTAAGGCTGACACTGGCCAGTCACCCTTCAACTTTCTCAAAAGTCAAACTGTGCTACTCCCTTGAGGAAGAGTCACTCCCAAGTAACTCTGGAAGTTTATTCCCTCCCCTGGCTTGCTAAAGCATGCAATACGGCTCTCAAGCTACACAAAGACTGCTCCGCAGCTTCTAAAATCAGAAAGGCAGGTAATCGTCCAGCTGTTGATATATGCCCTCTTAACTGCCTGACATGGACTAAATCATCAATATAGAGTTTCATCAACCACCAACTGCATAGGATAAAGGAAAATCTAGAGCAGTCTGACAAAGGCTTAAACTAAAGCCTTATTTAACATAGCACACAACATACACTGGGAACCAGGAATCACCCATTCAATACCACCTATTTCAATACTGTTGTGACCCAACAGTATTGAAAGATTCATCCTTGTGTCCATGTTGAGGCTGCACTCAGTGACTGGACATGAGCATGTTTACCTGATGTCATCTATGTGTTCTCACAATTTACAAGACTCTTTAACTTGTTGATAAGAATTCCTTCAAGATGCTGGCACCACGCTCTGACAGTTTAATCACCTCATACTGCCAAGGAATGCTCACAGTCTTACCTGCCTACAATGCAGCTGCCAATCAGCTGCGAGACCTTCAACTTCTGCTTACATCCCCTCTACTCCTACTGGTTTCAAATTAGCTGATGACATCAAGTGAACACTGCACATGGCAGCATTGACTCCTGACCCTGAAGGTCAACACAAATAACAAAAGGTGTGAAAGAACCAAGGAAAGCATGCTTCCATTTCTGAAGCAGAGCTGTACTCTACTCCCACTACATATAGGAATTCAATAAACTCAAAACACCCTTTTTCAAAGAACTGCTATGTAATTAAGTTACAAAAAAAAAAAGAAAACCAGGACAGACTTCCATAAATCTGTCTCACTCACTAGGTGAACTAGGATAGGATGCAGAACTTGGAAGAAGGGATACTACAGACCATAAATCTAACCCAGTGTACCAATTCTTGACTTTGGCAATAGTTACTCCTGCTGATTTCTCAGGAGATCATAAATCACAGCCAACTCCACAAGTAAAGCTGTTTCCTATTATGTATTAAGCTTCTCCTACATGTCTGGATGGTAAGAACAACCTTTATTTATTGTAACCCAATAGTAATAACCATTTTTAGTAAAATATCCTAACTGCTACTTGACCTTATTCCATGGAAATGAATTACAGTAAGTTTTGTGATGTAATCAATGGGTCTGAAACTATTAAGTTTTAAACAAATGTTCCATATTCTTGTTCTTTAGAGAAGGATGAAAACTAGAATCTTAGCAGGAAACCTAAGTAGCCTAATAAATCCATGATGACTGACCTGATTAAAAACTAGACAGAATAATCACTATTTTTACAAGATGCAGTAACATACTATTTTTAATGAAATAAAAAGGCAACTAATTTAAATTTTCCCACTGCAGACAAATCCATTAATCTCTAACAGCTGAAATTTTTTACCACCTTTGCTCATGTTACCGATTAGACGTGTAACTGAATGAGTCAAAGATGATGTAAAAGCTATTACGCAGGTAAAAGCACAGGTTTAGAGAAGATGAACCCATTTTTACTTCAATTTAACTAACTAAAAAGGGAGGGAAGGAAAAAAAGTCCTTTTCATTAAAGCTTCCAGATTATTATACCAAGAATCCATGAATACTCCTAACAAGCAATATACCCAGCACCAGCATTTTGTTTTAAAGGCAGAACTCACATTTAAAAAGTGTTTCAGTTTAGACTACCCCAAAACTTCTGGGATCTGCTCCTTTTCCTCCTCTTACCTACAGCACAAACACTTCAGGTCACATTCTCCAAGGGTTACTAGCCCTGTCTCTTGTCCTGTAATCTGCCAGACAGCCACAAGCATAAGACTTTATTTAGCTGCTTAACCTGCCACTCCAGAACGTCCTCTGCAGCCTCAGCCATCCTACAGAAATCAAGTAAAACATTAATAAATTTAGCTAGACTACAGGTGTAAGAGGAAACAAAATGACACTTAGGAGAAATTAAACTATCAACATAGCTGCTTGTGAAGTTGGAAAAAAGTTCACTTAGAACCAAAAATCAATAGCTTAACCTATTATACTCTGATATGTTAGTACAAGCACAAATCTCCTGTAGCACATACAACTAGCTTGAGAACCTAGCTTCATCCCTCCTCATGCTTAAGCTACTTCATATTTAAGGTAACAGCCCATTTAAATTTTAAGTATTTACCTACACACTACTCCTCACAACATTTTATCAGAAAGAAAAAGGAAAAAAGACTCGTGCAGATATTTCAGAAATTTAAATTAGTAGGTGTCCATGTAGTGATGAAATGACACGCCGCTTCTGCCAGGATTTAGAACACTGTTCACCTTCTGACTATATACATGAATTTGTCTTCCTTACAGCTTGCTCTTATGGACTTGCTCTTCTAGCAATTTTGACAAGAAAACTGATGACCAGATGATTACTCTGATAAAAACTACCTACTCTTCCTAGTCACAGTTTCCTCCAGAGCCTTCTTCCACAGTGGTGTGCAAGAGAACAGAGGTCAATAGCTTTCCCTTTGCTCTGGATTGACAGCAGTCAGAAGCAATGACAGCCAACCTGCAGCTCACATCCAGGAGATTACTGACTGCAGCAGCAGCTCCGCTGCTCTTTCTCTTAGGAGAAAGATAGTAATAACAGAAAGTAAACCTTACACTTAGAGAAGTGCCAGGTACAGCCAGTTTCCCACAGGTACAGCAGGTAGCCAAGAAAGACTGGAGTGGAGACTTTCCTTGTTGCAAGAATAAGCCAAGGGACACAGCCAGTGAGGAAGATCAGACATCAATGATCGTCACAGTTTCTGTCTTCAGACACAAGCCAGATCTACTTTCTCACAAGCTAGTTCTCTACTTTCTCAGTATTCTTATTCATAGAGCCTTGCTTTTCCATACATCTTCAACCCAAGCTCCATGTCCTATCTTTGGCATGGGGCACAAGAAGTATGCAAGTTTATTTTCTCCACATTTTTTTACATTTCTTTCCTTCATTTCCATGTTTCTTCACATGTCCCACTTAAAATACAAAACAATACAAGGTATTAACACATTCAAAAAACTATACAATAAATAGGGCAAACCACAATCAAGCTTTCATTTCTTCAGCCTTTCACTCTGTACATCTGTAAACTTACTTAGGAGAGACGCTTGATTATGTCCTCTATCATTTCCCTTCCATCTATTCTGTTATATCAGCAGAAATTCCTGCTCATTTATTTCAACAGTTTGATGGATTATGTCTCTTCTCTTTTGAGCCAAGAAACTGAACATACAGGCTGCCATACTTAGGAAGTGCCACCTTCCACAAATTTGACCTGCAAGACTCTTTCCCTGCTGCTCACAGTCTATCATGCTGGGCAAGAAAAATAAAGTCTGCAGACAAGATAGTCCAAAAGCTTCTGTAATACTTGTATTACAAAAGCAGCTTTTTCCCTAAAATGAGCCCCCACCCCAACCCTTTTCCCTTATGGCTCACCAAAGAGGAGATCCCAGCCAAGCTATCTTACTAGGTCCATCAAAGAAGGACTCCAGCAAGTGACGTGTCTCAGATGAGAGTAAAAGCACAGACGAAAAGCAAGCAAAGAGAAAGAGATAAGGATATGGGCTAGCTAGTTTCCATTAAACAACTCAGCTACACAACACAACTGAAAAAGACAGGGTCGGGCAATATCTGATGGGAAAAAAAAAATCAGGTAGTTTGTTTCTGGCAAGATACCACGAACATATACAACACAACTGCTACAATGTACTTCAAAATGTTAACAGCCCAGACTTCAATTTCACCTCAATATACAAAGTCCAAAACTTTGCCAGTCCAAGTATTAAAAGGAATTAACTCCTCAAATTAAAAACAGCTACAGAGTTGCAAATACAAGCTAACTGTCTAACTTCTCAGAATTAACTGCTAATGGCAACTTTGAAAATACATTTGTGTACATTTGAACACCCACATGTTCTAATGCTGAAGTGATCCAATTCCAGGTTTAAAAAGAATTAAGGCTTGTTCTGGGATGTTACCTCAATTTTTGTCCTTCCAAATACTAGGGTACAAAATCATTTTAACTCTAGGAGTCACCACCATCACTTCCAGGTAAAAAATTAACTACATCATTCTGTGTGTCATTTTGGCAAGAATTACATTCACTAGTCAGCCTCGGGAACACAATAAAAGGCCATATAGAGTTTTTAAATCCATATAATTTCTAGAGCATATTCATTTTTTATCATCTCAGCTACAATATCTCTGTCAAGAAGGCTGAAAGATGTTAATCTTAGGATAATGCCAGGAAATACCTAATTTGGAACGCAGCACTTTAAATGTACTATGGTCCCCTTATAGCTTTATTACCTTTGCCATGACTTCAGGATCTGGATCTTCTATAGGGTCAGCCCACTCCACTGTAACAACATTTCCCCAGACTTTCACTTTGCCGCTCATTAACCTACGTCTGGCCTGAGCAGCGGTTTTGTGATCTTCATATTCCAGAAAGCAGAAACCTCGGTTCTTTTTCTTGTCATCAGGCTGATGATACAATATGACATCTGTAAGACCCTCTGAAATGAAATAAAATATTTATTTGTTATGCTTTCAATCCACTGATTTGCATTATAAAGTGCAGTTTGTCTTTGTAGCTGTGGAAGAATACCGTTTCTCTAACTGAGTGGAGGAGAGTTTAGGGCAGCCAAAAGTTCTGCTTTGTCAATTCTCCTCTTAAACCTCTAAGTTACAACACTTAGCAGGGTGTGTTCTTTCCATACATGTCTAAGACAAGAGGTGAAAGTTGCATGATTTCAATACCTAAAAAGTTTATTGCTCCAAAGAACCTGAAGTCTATCATTCAGTAACACAGAAAGTCAACAAACATTACCTTTTTGAGTTCATTTGTTGCTATCAAAAAGAGATCCTTTAAAATTTAAGAATTCTAAAGCACAGAACCAGTTACACTCTTCAACTTGCTTCAGTTTTGCCTTGAGAAGTTTTAAAACAGCCATTAGTACTGAAATTATTAAACTTTTAATACAAATTTCTTTAAACAGCTTTTTTAAACATTACACACTTATTCTACAGATAGAACCTGGAACCACCCATCTAGTCTCATTAAAGTATCTCAGCACTCAGCAAAACAACATTTTTTAAAAACCCAAACAAACCCCAACACATAAAGTTGAGATAAATGCTGAGCGGTCTTGGTTTGGTTTCATCATCATGCAACTATAAGCCAAAAGGTGGTGAAGAGAGCTCAGCAATGACTCATGTTTGACACTTTCCAGCTCTACAAAACCTAGTTACTAGCTCACCTGTTACTTTGCTGAATTCTTCAACAATTTGCTCCTTGGTTTTACTCTTAGGAATAGAGCCAACAAAAAGCCTATTATTGGCAACAGAGATGCATACACCAATGTGTTTTCCAGAACGAATTTCATGGTTGTTGTACTGCAAGAAAAAATTATTAGTCAATCATCAGTTACAAATAATTTTCGCTCTCCTTCAACAGTAGCATACCAAATATTTAATATTTAACTGGGAAAACCCAGCAATGGGCAATATATTACATTTTTGCAGCTTAACACATTTTCATGATGCATATTCATCTATTCTGAAGTATATCCATGTTTTCTAAGATATCTCCTTAAAAAATTTCAGCCAACAGTTATTCTTCCCTTCTTGTTCAAGTCTCTCCATACTTTTTTCTTTAGAGACTTTTTCATACAGAACCAAGTCATCAAGGTCAAGGCTTCTCCCTTCACAACCGTGCAGGAAAAAACCCCAACTTTCCTCTATGGGCTGTATCTATAAATTCTTGATTTGTACGTAATACAAGACATGAGTTGAAATTAACAGCAGATTCCCTTCTGAAATTCTACAGCTAACAAAAGAGAGTCATGATCAGGTCTTCTCCACAAAATGTGCAAGAGCAATTGGCTAATACTTTCCAAAGCATAAAGATTACACATCTAAAGAGAGGCAACAAACAAGAACAACTCTCTATTGACTTGAAAGGACCCTAAGACTTCTGTTCAAATGCTTCTCCAGTAACATACAGAAGATACCATGAACAAGTTAGCAGTTTAAGGGGGAAAAGAAAAAGTACTACTGTAGACATCTGCTGACAAAACATGCAGACACAGACATGCATCATCAAATGAGCAGCAGGGAGGTCAACTGCTGGTACATCAACTCATTTCCAACTGAAAGCCCTGCAAGAGACAGTCCTTCAGCTAAGACAATTCAACTTCTTATTGTGATGTAGCAGGACAGATTTTTAAAATTTCGTCTAGGTACTTATTCTATGATTTATTTTGTGCTGGATGGTAAATCTTACTACATAAGCAAGTTATCCTCCACTCCATTATGCTTTTTGTCCAATAAAATCCAGGAGAATATGTTTATTTATATTTATCTTGGGCAAACAAAAACTCCATCACTGAAAATTTTCTAAGCTAGGTAACTGCACCAACACTGTACATATGAAAAGGACGTGGAGTGACATCTTCCCAACAAATTACATCTCAAAACATAGCAGGAGAAAACAAAAGACTTCTCTCTCCATATCTGTTGCCCATGTGGAATAGTTGATTTTAAATTAGTAAACTGCAATAGCTGCATAGGAAGACGGTATACACATCATTATCACTAATATACATTAATGAAGAGACAGATTATAGTAGCTAAAAAGAAAGTCTTTTAAATAAACCCTTTTAAAGAAGCTGACAGTTTATTAGTCTGTGAAAGCAATCCTTTATTTCTAGTGTTCACTAGAAAACACTTCCTTACATTAGAAAACTTTTTTTAATGAGAGAGTGGTCAAACACTAAAATAGGCTTCCTGGGGAGGTGGTCAATGCCTCAAAGCTGTCAGTACCTAAGAGAGGCATCCGGACAATGCCCTTGATGATCAAGATGACAGCAACAATTTTGGTCAGGCAGATGGACTAGATGATGTTTGAAGGTCCCTTCCAAATGAAATATTCTATTCTATATGGATAATAAAAGGTATTATCCAACTGTTCTTGCTAAAGTCCAACACCAACGTTTGGCTACACATCTAATCCTAAAAACACCTCTCACACAACTCAGTATGTTGTATGAGAGTAAAATAAAGTAAAATTAATATGTTCTACCATACTGCAGTTCCACTGATAGTGGTTTCTAGTAGTTTTTTCATGTTACAATATATTAGCTGCTATTTTTCACTGCAAACTTCTCTTTGTGAACACAGAGAGAAGTCTTCAGTCAGGTGTTCTTTAACATCAAGTTGGTGATTTTTAGGTAAATAGCTTGCACACCATCTGCAAACTTAGATTAGACATAAAAGGCTCAAATCCTGATCTGGGTAAAGTGCCAAAACAGTCAAGCTACCAAATTAGCTGTGTCAGCATACTGCTTCCCCCTCCTGTCATCATGGAATCAGTGTCCCAAGTCAGTAGCAGAGAGACTGCCACCCTCTAGACAATGTAATAGGTTATTTTTTCTTGCTGACTTCTGTAAGAACTTAGTCACTAACAAGTCAAAGTATGCAGAAGGTCTGACTTGTCACTTTACTGACTTAAATTTTCACCACTAATTTTAGTTTATTTCCAAGAGCAAACGGCAAGCTGTAACTATGCACAGCTGGCAACCTGCTTAAGGGTCACATTTGCCTAATTCACCTGTACCCCCACTTTGATCAAGCTTACACCTGGTTCTAGTCAAAAAATACACTGAATGCTTCAATAGTATGTTTTCCTACAAGCTTCACCTCAAAAATATTTATTCTGTACATATCTACAGTGACCTTATTCACATAGAAATATTTTGAAAATCTTAACTCTAGCAACTTCTGATGAAATAGGAAGGAGAATTGAACATGTGTGCAAAAGAACACAACTGGAGTTTCCTAAACAGTATAAAGCAATGTAAACATGCTACCAGGGGAAAAAATGACTGAGATTAAAAAAAAAAAAAAAATCATACTTTGATAGTGAATGCTTGTGTGAACATCTGAGATCCATTTCTACTTAACCAGCAAGGGGTTAACCACACTGAATTAAGTACTGGTCATAAAAAAAGGAGAGAATTCCCTAAAATGTGTATAAAACAGTTCTGGTTGTGCCTAAGACTAAAATGGAGTGATACTACAGCCTAACACTGAGAAGAATTACAGATATGAACAGTAATTAATTATAAATGGCTTAAAAATGCATATGCATAAACAAAATCAAGACTTCAACCTTTAAAACTGCAAGACTTCTACTTGTTAACAAATAAAGTAAGTCAATATTAAGCGTATCCAAAAACTTTAGTTCAGCTTTACATTAGTTGTTATATAGACTGCAGAGATGCTTACAGCAGCCACACAAACGCTACACCAACTCCAAGAGCCTTATGACAGGTCAGTTTACTCTCTGCTGTAGTTCAAGTACCAACAAAAACATAGCTGTCTCTTATTACTCAAAAGTATATAGGCAATGCAGAGACCTTTAACCTCATTTTTTCTATACTGTCCTGAAAAAATAAAAGCCTATTGGAAAAAGATGGGAAATAACAAAAGAACCATTATCCTAAGGAGTCCAGAAAGCTGGGAAGTAAGTTGTATACACATGAGAAAATTACAGATGGTATCAAAAAGAGCAACACCTGTTAAAATAATAGATTATGAAAATGGCTAGGACCAAGTGATCAACATTTTGAAGAGGTCTTTCAGCAGTGTCTCCCATGCATGTGTAACTAATACAAGTTATAGACCTACAATTCTCAGCTGAGCTCAACAGGCACAAATTGCTAATACTCCTGCAAACCACTTGTAGATAACTTGGGAAACTTATACACCAAACTAGCCAGTCAGCTATGGCTGGAACCACTCCAAAAAAACTGACGCAGGTCACAGGATCCAATTTAAAACTAACTCTACTTTCAAAGAGCTTAGCATAAACATTGAGAGACTGCCCCATCAACTGCAACAATTTCCAGCTATTTCCCTCAGTGGCTATTTAACTGACAAACTGACCACAGTGTGCTTCTTTCCTGCATATCAAAGATTAGACATAAAGGGACACCAAGTAGCTCTTTTCCTTGTATCACTTAGTGGAAGAAGAAAGCTAGGATCTGAGGTTGCTTTTCTGGAAACATGACTTGAATGACTTTTGAGAGCATGCTGCCTTTAGGCAAAATCCAGCTAAATGAAGAAAAATTGTTTTATTCATTTACTAGATACCTCTGAGAACTTACATGATTTGATTCACCTTTTTGCTAAGTTTTAAGAGTCAACTCTTGAGCTTAACTCGTATGAGTTCATTCATACACACTCTCAACAGCTAGGTTGATAATGAAAGTACAAAGAAAACAGTTATTATCCTCAGCATATCTGACTGCACGCTGGAGCAACCAACTGTTCTTACCTAAAAAGCTAAATAGCATACACCAGATTGGTTTTGTACTTCTACTTTTGCAGACATTTGTGTACTTTCTCAAAACAAATTGCCATTTTCAGCTTGATTTGCCTCTACCAATTGCCTTATATGTCAATAGGGTACCTTACTTTAAGCTACATGTCATTACAAAACAAGGTATGTTAACCCTAGTATGAGCACACTTCAGAACACATATGGTTAGCACTCTCAACAGTCAGACCACATGAACATCTTGGCCTTATCAGTGTAGCAGTAACCAGTTCAAAAAATTCAAATTTAACTTAGCCAGGAAAATAAAGGAACTGTGCAAGGATCAGGGTAGTGTTTCTCTCTACCCTCTTTTTTAGTCATGGGCACTTCATGCATAAAACCTGAAAATCTTATTAGGAGTATCCCACATTAAATTATTTCCTACCTCTGTGTAAAACAGAGGAAATGCTCCTTAAACTGGCAGCATTTATGATGTTTTCCTGTCAGCTGCAGCAAATAGAATAGATTTTCAATGCTCAAGAGACATTTTCTCCCCATCTGAAGTATCTTATGAAATCCTGTGACTTTGAGCACTTTTCCAGCATGGGCCCCCTGCTGGTGTAGAAGCACATCAGGAGTCACAGACACCCTGACCAGTGCTGCCCTTGTACCACAGCAACCCCAACAACACTGCTCTCCAGAATTCATCCAGATTCAGACAGCTCAGAAGTCGCTACTGCCAATACAACTTTGGTTCATAATAAAGGCTCATCTAACTGGACCAAACAGCAGTCCATCAGGTTGGCTATTTATTCCCTGTCCCTAATGCAGTCAGTAAAAATTTATATACAATGCAGAAATAAACTCAACACCTAGTGGACATTTTTGAATTCATCTAACAATGGCAGTTTCACTGTAACCATTTAAGCAATAGGACCAGGACAACTGCTTCTAAGCCAGTGTTCTTTATCAAAAAAGAAACAAAATCCAAGAAAACTCACCAGTTTAACAGCTTCCTGAGCTGCCTCTTTAGTACAAAAAGTGACAAAAGCATATCCTCTGTTTAGACCAGTTAGTGGATCCATCATTAAGCGGAGATCCCATATAGGTCCAGCTTTCTCAAATAATGGAACAAGTTCATCTTCAAACAAGTCTCTTGGAATCTTGCCCACAAATATCTAAAACAGACATATAAAGCAGCGTTGATAAAATGTATTTCCAATGAGCAAGTCTATATCTGCATAAACATTTCCTCCTTCTTACCTCTGTACCAACAGAAGGTTGCTGTCCTGAATATACAGACTCTGGAGGAGGTCCACCATACTTCCTCTGTCCAGTAGTCACATCAAGAGTGTAGCCGGTTCTCTCCAACAGTGCCTTCAAGTAAGAAACTTAAATTTTTAAAATCACATACAAACTGAGCAAGTTTAGCTGCACTTCATTCATAGACAGATATGCCTCTAATTCCTTTTAAACTGTTCTGCTTGACGCTCCCACAAACAAACCTACTGCTAGTACTTCAAAAAGAAACTTGCAAAACAATTAACAGAACCATCAGGTAAAGAAACACTGCTAGAATATTAGAGATTCACATCCAGTTTGTCCAATTCCTTCATTTTCATTTAAAAAAACAAAAAACCAAGTCATAGAATAGTGAACTTCCCTTTAATTAGAAAGATCTTACTCTGAGCCACTTCTTGTTTTGGCATGTCCAATCCTGCAGACATTTATGCACAAGAGTTCCCTGCACTTAATGAGATTACTCATAAGTGTGAAGTTTAAAAACACATGTTTAAGTGCTTACACCCCTGGAACACAGTCTGCTTCAGGTACCCAACTACTAAAGTGGCAGTACTACTTCCTTTCTCTTATCATCCCCCCTTCAAATTCCTTATGGGCTTATACAGGATCCCAGGACAACTAACCCTCACCAGAACCACTGCATGTAGTTATAGATATAGTTATAGACATATTACCAATTTAAAATGTTAAATGAAATTCAGTATGCAAACATAGGAGAAGCTCCTCTAAAATGAAGTCTTTCTTAATAATTTTGTACAAAGACAAATCAACTACACACAAAGAAACTGCATATTAAACAACCAATTATAGTCAAGAATTAGCAATTTCACAACTACAAAACTGCAGTTATTTTACATGCTATAGCCATCAGCAGTAAAAGCTATGCTACTTGAAGTTATTAACCAAGTCCTCATAATATTACTGTTTTATGTGGCAGTGACAAAAACTGTACCAGTTTTTTTTTTTTTTTAATTTATAATTAATGGCATCCTAGCCTCAAAGTCAAGAGAAAAAAAAGACTTTCTGATTTTACAGAGTACACAGTTATTTGTAATGATCATTTTATACTTTATACATGAAGCGTCAAAAGAGAAAGATCCTATGGGGTTTTTTTACGACAGCACCTAAACAACATGCTTAGATGGTTTTCTTTCCCTTAAGCTTTGGTGAAGTTACTAATCACAGAATTTTAATATAAATTATTATGTGCCTACCTCTTGAGAAAGGAGCCTCTTGCTAGCAGCAGACATGGTCAAAAAAATAATTTATCCCTTATTAAGACAGTTTGGGATACAGTTTATGAGCACAGTGATTATGTCATAAGAAGTGGGCTAAATCCTAAATCCATTACAATCTGTTTTTTTCAGACACGTGGTATCTCCTCCCTATTGTGGAGTTGCTTTACATCTGAACTAAGGGGGCAGAGTGGAAACAACAACAAAAACCAATCAGCAGTAGCTGAACTTAGGCATTTTGAACTCAAGTAACTATGCTAACAAGTATGCACAAACTTTTAACTGTGAAATAGAATAACTGTCTCAATAAGACATACAGCAAACTGTGAAATCTTTTTCACTTTTGAATGTTTAGTTCCAGCAATTAATGTATTAACTTTCTACTTGAAAACTAAAAAGTGCAAGACAAAATTGCAAGCAAAAGCTTTCAACAATAACAAATATGAAAAATAATCTGTAATAACCTTTTTTAAGAAAAGCACAGTTCCAAAACAATCAAGGTAACTATCACAACAACTTGGAAAAACAAACAACAGGTAGACCTCATAACTTTTATTTTTACAGACATACCTTAATTTTTGCCTCATCTGGTCCTTTGCTAGAATCTGCTACCTTGGTCCCCTGTTTTTCCCTCTGCCTGTATGTCTTCATGACTCCACATAAAAAGGCACTTTTGTTCTGCAAAAGATACAATCTTCAGTTCTGAAAACATGACAAGCTGGAATCTCATTTTACCTTGAACTAATACAGTATTCGTTTCACTTATCACACATGGACCACTGAAGAGACTCAAACAGACCTCTTCCCAGAAAACTAACAGTTTATCCCTCAACAGTTACATTGCAAATTGCTTAATGTTACCTGAACGTGTGAGAGATCACTGTCTTTAAACTGTTGAAGCACTGCCAGTGCACCTTCTTCATTGAATTCCTTTAAAGCTTCGATAGCTCTTTCATCTAGATCACTATGTGCAACTAGCCCTAGAGAAAAGAAAAAAAAATCACTAATTATATTTGGGCAGTAATCTTTGTAAAACCTAATGTACACCCTTAACACATTCCAGTGACCTCTAAATCGATTACTGAAGAAAGTAAGTTACTACGCCTAAAAAACCACTTTGTTCCTTTGAAGTTAAATATTTAAGGGTATATAATCCTTTAACTAAAACCAAAAAAAGATAAGATTCAGAATAAAAGTTACTACACATTTATGTGTTTATTTGACTTCTGTGAAAGCCAGATGTTACACAGGCCAAGTTTAACTACAATATCCTGAAGCTGAATTCAGAGGAGTCTTAAAACCTTTAAAAGCCTGACTTAGCTTGCCTAGCAATGGCACTTTGGTATGCTTTTAAAAGACCATAAACTGCAGCACTAAAAATGACCACCACGATCCAAAAATCAAGCTTAAAAAATGCTAGCTATTACTACATATGAAAAAAACAACACCATAACTTCGGCATCTGTGAGCCCAAACACAATGTAAGGAAGTACCATTTACATGAGAAGATGCATACCAAGGCTTTAGTTTCTTACAGTTACCTACAATTACTGCAAAAAATGCACAAAGACCACATCACCTGCTCCTCCTAAAAATCATCTGTTGCCTATTCCAGCTGTTGCTCTGGTCACCTGCATACTTCTTCCCACCCCTCAGCCCAAGCACCCTGGGACTTTCCTCTGAAAGATAACAAATTAAAGTACTGAATGTAAAACATCCAGATTTTGGTAAGACTGCAGTTCCCATACTTTTGGAAACCACAAAAAGTTGCTATTTTAGCCCAAAGACAGCAGAATCCAATAAAATATTGTATGTGTGGTTTTGCAAGTCTTAGATCTTACCTGCAACGTAAATTTCATCTAGTTTTTCAGCAACTTTCTGTGGTAAACCAGCATCAAGCAATGTCTGGAAATGCTCAGAATGGGTAACTGCAGCAGAAGTATCCATGGGCTCTTCAGTACCATTCCCATTAACATGTTCAGTAGCCATGTTTCCAGATATCTGTTCAAATGCAATAAGCATCAAAATTAAGCTAAATATACCTTCAGGTGGAACCATTCAAGTGACAATACATGCAACAGATTACCCTATTCTTTGAAAATAATGCAAAACAAAAATTAAAAATAGCAGATCACCGCCCTGATACTTTTTTTATAGTTTTGCAAAGCGCAGGAAATTCCTAAAACAAGCACTAACACAAAGGAAAGCCCTAACACCACTGCCTAGGGGGGTGGGGTAGCTTTCACTGCAGGTTTTACACAACCCAGACAGACACTGACTCACCTCCCCTCTCTCTCTGTCTCTCTAACATACTCCCTAAGACACTCTGAACAAGTTAGAAATGGAGCAAAAAGGCAACAGCGGGGGTAGGAGGACAAGCAAACCTGCCACATGCACCGCGATACCGTCACTGACACTCGCTGCCGCCTCCACCGCCCGCTGCAAACTCGCTGCCCCTCGGCGCACGCCGCCTCTCCAGGCCCCGGGCGCGGCCG
>VYXG01011261.1:0-21510 GCA_013397235.1 Lanius ludovicianus | reverse complement strand
CGGCCCCTCGCACCGGCCGCCCCGCCAGAAGCGCCGGGCCGAGGCAGAGTTGGGCCAAGGGGAACGGGACTTTCCTTCAGGCGCCGCGCGGAGTCGGCCGCGGCCCCGGGCAGGGGTCAGCGGTGGGAAGGCGCTGGAAGCAGCACGGGTTTGGGCACCGCGGAGCTCCAGAGCCGGAAGTCTGTAG
Source organism: Lanius ludovicianus (assembly GCA_013397235.1). Lineage (NCBI taxonomy): Eukaryota > Metazoa > Chordata > Aves > Passeriformes > Laniidae > Lanius > Lanius ludovicianus. The sequence goes on along the minus strand of VYXG01011261.1, from coordinate 21,323 downwards.
CACGGCCCCAGGAACGGGGCCTTTGCCCCGCAGCCACGGTGGTGATCTAACTTTCTCCTCATGGCCCCACTGGAATGTGGGTCTGCCCTCACAGTGCTGTCAGAGGCGGGTTTCTTGCGAGAGGGATCCTTGTTGCACACTTCGGAGTCCCAGTTCTGAGCACGTCGTGCTTGCACACCCCACACGAGAAACATGGAATCCAACCTACTGATCTCTGCCAGACCTGTGTGTCCAGATAAAGACAGCAAAACGGAGGCAGGAAGGCACATACGGTATTACTCACTTCCCCAGAGGCAGCTCAGCCACAAGTTGAGCAGCGCCTCCTGCCCCTGAGCCCGGCCGAATACTTACACCATATCTCCAGTGCTTTAAAAACACTTCAACCTGTGCAGTGGAGCAAGCACAGACAATTACAGGCTTACTTCACTGTCAACAAATGCTCACATGCCGGTGTACAACTATGTGAAACGTACAACTGGTATTCAGCGAGATAAGAAAAAAAAATTTTCTTCGGGTATTCGATGCAGTAAGACTTCATTAAAAGCTGGACCACTCCACAGATTTGTGTGGAACAGCAACAAATACAAGGCAGCTGTACACTATCAAATAGTCTAGCTAATTTTTAATATAAAAATTTGACAAAAAGTAATTTTTACTCTAACTTTTCCCCACCTTTAAAAAAACAAAACTTCCTGAAAAAGAATTAGTAAAACAAAAGCTAACTTTTTTTATTGTTAAAAAACCTGAGTGGTATTTTAAACATATGCTTTATAAAAAATACATATAATTTTTCTCCCTTCAAAAGTTAATAACTTGCTCCAAGAACATAGCTAGGCAGTGAAAGTAATACTTTCAAAAACAAGTCTGGGGAACATTTATCCAAGTTTCCAATTTTTCCAGATTTGGAGCATTTGCACCAAAGCATGTTGTTTTCAGATGTTTGCAGAAGGTGTTTCAATGTTATGTTTATGGTACAGATGTGGTCCAGACTATTATCTAAATTTCATAAATGCATTTCTTCTCTGGAACTAATGGAAACAGTGAAAAATCAGAATCATTAGGGTTGGAAGGCACCTCTGGAGATTATCCAGCCCAACCCCCTGCCAAGGCAGGGTCACCTAGAGCAGATGACACAGGAACATATCCAGGTGGGTTTTGAGTGTCCTCAGAGAGGGAGATTCATGACCTCCCTGGGCAGCCTGTTCCAGTGTTCTGCCACCCTCAGTGTAAAGAAATTCTTCCTCACGTTGAGGTGGAACTTCTTGTGTTTCATTACGATTCTCAGTCAGTCGATCTGACTAACTGTAGGTGGCAAACTCCTGAGAAAGGAATTCCTGCTTTCAGGCCCATTTTTTGAGGAAAAGTTTTTTATGCACTTAACTTTTTCCTCCATAAAATAGAAGCAAAAACAATAAAAAGACTAGGATTAATGCAACAAACATATTTGTACCCTTATTTAAAATAACAGCTGACCCAGAGTCAGAGTTGCAGTTATTTGATAGTTTGAAATTTTACATAGAAAGCAGGAAGCAGAGCCTGACACAGAGTTCCTCCAAATATAGCTCCATTATGAGCCCTAATATCAAAGCCAAAAGTGGCATGTCCAGGAAAACAATGAGATTAGTTCAATTGGGTAGAGCATCATGCTAATGAGACCAAAGTTATGGGCTTGATCTCTGCATGGGCTATTCACTTAAGAGTTGGACTCAATTATCCTTGTGGTCCCTTCCAACTCAGAATGTTCTGTAATTCTGTGACAAGATCCATGAAATCAGTTGGATTTTTTTTCTTTTTTATCACATAGAACATTGGTTGAAAAAATACTCTTGCCAAGAATATTTGCAGGCACTTACCTGGTGACTTAGATTTACGTGAGGAACTTCGCTTCACATGCCTGGAAGTTTCGACAGCTTCTCACCATAATTAAAGTTGTGTTGATTCCTAAATTTTCCTGGTATATGAAAACCCTTTCTGCTTCTGTTACAGTTTTAACCATTGTAGAACCACACTGAAGCCACAGCTGGACTTCTGCACGTCCCAGCACACCCATGGTAAAACCAGTGATTACAACAAGATGAACTACAGAGTAGCAGAGATGAAGTAGTGAAAAATAAATTTAATTTGACTAGAAGAATAAGTGACTATTTTCTGCTTTGGAACTACTTTACAGTTAAATAATGATATCCTAAACAAAGAACAAAAATCTAGGAAACTCAACAGGAAATTTTACCTTCAGTTTCTATGATGCCTTGCCTTTCCAAAGTGTGTATTCATTGGAAATTTAGGCTTGTCTGTAGAATTCACTGTACTTGAGCTATGAAATGCACCAGCTACAGCACTAGAAGGGTGGATCACTCTGGTCATGCAGTAAATGTCATCGCTCATAATAACGAGATGAGCCCCTCATGCTGGGTCTGCTGCAGCAGAATTCTGAAATGAATGAGCCACTCTTGGGGTTTCTCAGCAATATGCTTTTCCCAGCCCTCAGTCTCGTTGGTAAGGCTGCCAAGTTATTAATATGTCTATATATTATAAAGATATTTAACTTCAGGGAAGAATTGCAGTCTCCATTTTATTCAATGTAGTGCACAGCTGGCTAGTGTGGCTATTTGCCCCATGAGATCTTTGGTAAAATAAAGCTATTTGGGGAAAAACTGTTTTAATTAAAAGTTTGTTCAATTTCTTCATTCTATCAGTCAAATTCTTGGTCTTAAAAGATAGGTTGCATTATGAAATGCAAGGCCTGTCTCTATTAAGAAAAAAAATGCAAGTCAGAAATTAATGAAAAGATGAATCACATATGAAATTTTCTTCTGAAAAATAGTTTTCATATATGACTATCTCAGTCTTTAATATACAGATTTGAGAGTCTTTCCATTCTATAGAAAGTAGCTTATGATCTAAAATTGTCAAATGATTTCAGCAAAGAAACTTTACTAACGTAACTCATGGTAATATTTTCTTTTAACATTCTTTCCAGTTATATCCTTTGTGCTCATTCAAACTTTTTCAAAACTAGGCAGGGTAGTACTTTTTAAAATCAAGGTTAATCCCTCTTATACTTAAACTGTTTCTAAAGTTCTAACTTTGACCCTGCTATCTCTTCAAACGTTCCACTTCTTTCTACTAAGTCTGGAAAACAAAAAGAGCAAAAAAAGCATTTGCAAATCCAGTATGATTCACAGCACCAGAGGCAATGGGCACAAACTGAAACACTCAGAACATCAGGAAACACTTTTTCACTGTGAGAGTGACCAGATTCGGGCATCAGTTGCCCAAGGAGGTTGTAGAGTCTCCATCCTCCAAGACATTCAAAACCTGTCTGGACATGGACATGAGCAACTGGCTTTAGGTGGCCCTGCTGGAGTGGACAGATAGATTCTGTGATACAGTTTGTTACCCCAGATCTTTACAAATACAATTCTATCCATGAATTGATACTTCTTTCTTGAGACTTTTTAAAGACTTTTCCCCCATCCCAAATCAAAAACCCAAAGTAACTAAATTTTAACTAATTTTTAATTCTTCTAGTTCTGCAAGATGGAAGAAGAGTCTGATCCTACAGACTTGACATTATACATTTCAAGGCTTTTGAGGTTGAAATCACCTGCATTCTGCTAAATATTTGCCCAGATAGTTGCAGGCAGAGAACAAGCCTGGCAATGAGGAAGAATGAGGCTCTCCCAGGAATTCTTTTGGTGTTGAATTCTATGTATAGACAGAAGGTCTTAAATTCTTCTCTCACTTTTGTTTTATGTCCATGCTATAGCAATACTGCCAGTGAAAGGGTATTGAACTGCTCATTTCTGTAAAGTATCTATTTTTTTTCCAATACCAATCACTGTTTTTTCCTCTTCCCAGTCAACATCATCCCAAACACACAGGTATCTCCACCCCCAAAGAAAATAGTCCAGGGCTGACTTTGTAAGAAGGAGGTACAACAGAAGCAGCAGAAGGTAGTTTAGTTCACATTCTGTTAATACCTTTAGGTTTTTTCTAACTTAAGTTAGAAATTTCAATAGTTGTTTATCAGCTGAGGGTTCAGAGCAATCTCTGTAGAATTCAATGTATTTGCAGTATGCTGTAGGCTAATGTGTAAGTATTGAAAGAGGAGTGGAGGAGGAGAGCACTCTTATTTTTGCAGGCTCAGAAGACAGTGAAGTTGCTTCCATGTGTATTGTGGAAATGCCATCTGAAAGCCATCCCAAACTGACTATTGTCACTCAGAAAACAGGCCCAGCCTTGCCACAAAGAACTACAAATGTCATATGCTTACTGGCAAAAAAGCAGTGCTAACTTACTCAGAACCTATATCTTCAGTACAGACAAGACAGATGAGGAAACCTATTGCAAGCCTACAAGTCAGAGGTGGCATGGGGAAAACTAGAGAGTAACTGCTCACTCATTCTTCCAGCAGAAGAAGTAGAAAACATTAAACCAAACAGGCAGATAGCCAAGCACAACCTGCTAGTTTTGCACACATGCAGCTAAAGGTAGGGAATTCACCGGCACATGAAGCAGTATTTCCATAAATCCCCAAAGTAACTAATTAGTGCAAGAAACACCCATCAAAAATTGTTAAATGAAGAGATAGAGATATCACCCTGTCGCTGTTGTCCTCAGGGACAGCAAGGCTCATGACACAAATTCAAGTCAGGGAGGAATGGAATTATTTTATTAATTACGAGCTATGTTATATACCTTCTTACGAAAGGATGGCAGGAGGCGATTGGCTCTTTGACCATCCACCTCCTGGAATCATTGGCTGGATGCTACACCACCTGTTCTCAGAATATTATTCATACAAGATAGAAAACACAAACTGCAGGTGCAAGATAGAGAATTAGTTTACAAAACCGTCTCTCTCTGTTTACATAGTCTGCTAGAGAAAGCAGGGCTCTCACAGAATGTGAGAAAAGATGGAGAATTTCTCTGCTTTAGCAGAGATGCTTTTCAGCATCTACCAGATCACCCCAATTTAAATTTTCCAACAGATATTAGTGGAGGAATTGCATAAACTGGGGGAGCATACCAGAACATAGTATCATATCTATGCTTGTCTTATCTTTGTATTTTTCCATTAGTCAATACCCACTACTGGAAACTGAATATTGGTCTCAGCTCTTCAGTCTAACAATTCAAATACCTTGTCATTGCAGCAAGCAGACCATGCAATCACGAATCTGTTCCTTTCTTCCCAAATCCTTTCCACTTCATGGAAAAGTATACATGCAAATGTTTCTGTTCCTCCAGATTCCCTCTAATCACATACTCCTCATCCCACTATAGATAGACCTATAAATAACAAGCTTCCTATACAAATAGCCCACAAGTTTATCAAGGGTGAGGAAACTATGGAAAAAGGCTTCCATTCTGAACAAAAGCCACCGCTTTACTATTGCTGTGGGTACGAGGGTGAGAGTTAGGACACAACTGCTGCCTTTTCCATTATCCTAAGCATTTGATGCTTTAAAGCTCTTAGAGGAACATTGCCATTAGGTCACTGCCTGGCAAAATTCCACGGAAAGAGCAGACAAGATATTCAGCAAAGAAGTGACAGGAGAGTTACCACATATACTGCCCTATTTTCATCAAATTAGCATGGAGCAAGCAGGCTGGTGCATTCTGCCCTATGAGAAAGACTCATGCAAGAGAACTGCAGAGAGCATTCCTTATCAGCATCCATCTTCAAAACATCTCCGAGTCATCTCAGGACAGTAGTGCTGTCCTGTCCACTTGCGCAGTGCAAGGTAGCCAAGTGCTGAAGCTGCAACTCACTGAATACAGCCACAAATGAAAGTGTCAATAGAGAACTTACTGCTGTATTTAGACCTTCCTTCACCCCAGACACTCATCCAGCCTGGCCCTTACATCCCTGTACTGCCTAGCAGCCATAAGGACTTCAGTACTTGGCACCCCTGTAAAATCCAGCTGAAGGAAAGAGACCCTTGGGATCTACTTAACCCCACGTAAGTTACTTACTGCACTAAGCCCATCTCCGAAGGCAGACAGCATGTCAGTGTGTCACAGAATGTTCTTCTCCAGCTCCGGGCATCTTTCCCAGGAGAGGAGAGCACAGCACACCACAGACACAATAGCCACAGCCATACAGCAGATGGGACAGGTCATGGGCTGCTCTCCAGCTGTAAGGCAAATATGGAGATCACATCTTGCATTCCCACAGCTAAGCTCTCACCCACCTTGACTTCTAAACCATGCCCAAATATTAAACTGCTCCCCAGGCTTTAGCTGTCAGACTGCATTAACCCTTCCTGGCATGGATGATCAGTTGCCAAAAACTGGGCTCACGTCCCAGGCATTTTTAGTTAGCTAGTAATTACAAGGAAGTGTCTGATGCAGCAGTTGCAATATACAGCTTTCAGGTCAAGTGTTCCAGGCTACTTAACATGTAACCAAAGAACCCAAAAAGCCTTTCAAGCATGGGTGAGCCCAAATAACCTTGTGTCTTCAAGGTCCTTTTAAGAACAGTACAATCTCACACACACACATTTATGACCCTTCCAGGCGCAAGACAGAAGTTACTACCAAAATTCAGCATTTCTGCAGCTCCCAAAAGCAGACAATACAACCTTTTCTATACAATTTTTTTTTTAATTTTATTTTTTAAAGATACCTGGAGAATGCTGCCCTAAGGGAATTCTCAGTTACAGCACAAACATCAGACCAGAGCACAGGGATGAAGAACTCTTACTGTATCAGTACCTCAGGCTGTGCTTGCTGCTTTTCAATAATCTTCTTCTGGGAGATCTTCTCTCTACTACATGGGCTTGAGTGATACCTTAATTAGATCTTAACCTAAAATAGAGCTTCAGCACATGTCTGTAAGTTTCCCCTTTCCAACTTGTACAGCATTAACCAGGAATATCTTCATTGTTTTGCACAAGGCAGGGCAGGCAACATAACCTGTGCTCAAACCTGAACAAATTTGTAATGTGGTACAACCAATGCAGCTGTATTGTGCTGCTAGAAGCACAAGTTTAGTTCTTTAGAGAAGCAAAGTTTTAATTTTACACAGCAGCTGTTAACTAGAAAAATAAATTGCTATTCTGTGATCTGCAGAGGACAGATAAAGAACATTATACTTTTAAAGTTTAGATCTTAAAAGTAGCATTTGCAGGGAAGTTTCATTTTGAAAACTTATATCTATTAGGGTCAAATAAAAAAATATCTCGGTTTATGAGTAGTTAAATACCTAGCTGATAAATCTGTGAACTTGTTTATTGACACCACATTTAATCAAAATAACCAAAACACTTCTAATAGCTCTTGTGTTCTCCAACTGGAGTTACATACCAACAGAGAGCTGCGTTTGGAGGCACATATTAAGCAGCAAGAGGAGTCAATGCAACTGTGTGAGAATATACACTTTTACTGCCAATACATCAATTTTAAGTTTACAGCAGAAACAACAGATATCTGAGCATGTTCACAAAAAATAGTTAAAATCACTGATGACAGTTAAGTGCAGAAGTTTCTGAATTCTTTCATACCCTTCCAGGTCAGGTGTTTTTAGATTTTACTGCCATATCCACAGCAATGGATGTGTCTCACAAGAAAAATTATAAAATAATTCTTACCCAAGAGATCTTCTTATGTACACTAAAAGGCAAAGATTTGTAATTTAGTGCCAACTTTTATTTTATTCCCTTTAAACATCTATTAAAAGTTCAGTGCATGAAAACTGTCAAAAATTTTCAGATCAGCACTATTGATACAGACCTGCTGCAGCCAAAAGAGGCAGTGGGGAATGTGCAGAAGAATTTTTTTTAGTCTGAAAATATTTCAAACTCCTCCAGTGTCAGTGCACAATGGAAAAAAAAATAGAACCAGAACTAAGCAGGGAAGGCTATTAAAGTCAAAATTTTTGTAAGCTATACACAAAACCCCCAACCTAAACCAAAACAAAAAACACCACAAAGAACCCCAAACATGAGATATTCTCAGCTTAGAAGTTCACCTGCTTATATAACTCAGCCAAAGTGACACAAATGGATTCTTCCACCCTTAGGCTGATGATAACAATGCTGGTAACACATCAGCTTTCCCTCTCAGCATCTGACACCCCAATTGCTAGTCATATTTCTTAGCAAGCAGTGAGCCTATGCAGCCCAACAAAGACTAACTTCATATTAAGGTCAAATCCCAGCAAACAGGGAGACTATCTCAGCCAATCACAGAAAGCAAGTACTTCATAACTTGCTGTTTATTGGCCCAAGACAGTAATAATATAGACAATATTTTCTGTATTATTTATCTTAAGCACCAAAGTTGAGCAGTAGGATTAGACTGTGTATGAAATCAAGACAGCCCAGGAATTTTCTAAAACCTTATTATCGTGCTTCTTTTGGAAGCTTTAGCAGAAGCTCAGAATGTTTTGCTTCCAGGGCCAGATGCCAATTCTGCTGATAGTTCTTTTTGCTGCTGCTATAGAAAAGGCATCTTCACAGACATTAATTTCTGCCTTTTTAATGAATTTGAGGTGTCTGTTTCCCAGCCAAAATTCAAAACAGTCAAGGAGAGAAGAGCAAGTTCAATAAAACCTATTTCTGCAGAATTGAGATATTTCTGAAAAATGGTTATGGCTTTTTGGAGAATACTATGCAAAGTACAGTTGAGTTCTAGCCCTGTTACATTAATAGTGAGTAGGAAAGATTTTTGTTTACAATAATACTGACCATCCACTTGTTTTTTTGTAACTCCTACTTTATAGCCTGAAACTTTCCAGCAGAGAGCTCATTATTAACACAGAAGCAGAGAAATAAGTGTTTCCCTTCCATATCTGAAACAACCTGCCCAGCTAGCTGTCCTTGCTAGTAGATATACAATTTACCCCATAAGCGACTCTTATTTGCAGGCTCTGTCTCTGATTTCTGAACAGCAAATCACAGCAACTACGGGACTTGGTCTTGTTTTTAAAACTCATCACATATTTCAATTTCATTATTATATCCTTGAGTCACAGAAATCTTTCTTTTTTTCCGTTTACAGAAGATTCATATATTATTACAGCCCTTCTGGGATTAATACTTAATGCTTATGTAGTAGTCTTGTGGTGTTTTGTGGCTTTGCTGTGGTTCTTGGGCTGTTTAATACATAACTCTTACAAGGAAAAAAAAATACAGGACTAGTCTAGAAGAGGAGGAATAGTATCTTCAAGAGATTGGGACAAAACTGAGTGCAACATAAAAGTTATGGATACCAAGGTGCCAACCTTGGCCCAGAGTAAGAAATCTTATGCTGGGACGTAGAGCAGATTATCTGTGGAATCTTGAGCTTTCTATAAAAGATGTAACTTCAGGAAAGACCAAATATGCATACTCCTTTTGTAATTTAAAATGCATTTTACTAGTGGAGAATCAACAATACTTCAGGCTTTCCTGGTCACACCTCAGTGAAGAAATCACAACTAGAAAACCCTAAGTAGCCCTTAGGAAAAAATAGCAGATAAGACCAAGAGAGAGAGAAAACATCTCCAGGAGTACTACCTCAGAATAACAGAATTCCTCTTTTTCTTCTCTTACAAGTAGGTGAGGACACAAGAGTTTCATTACAGTAAACCATCCTCATCACTGTCAAGTTTCTTCAACAAAAACCAAAGCTAAGTAGCTATTTCCTTTGAAAGTTAGTGCTGTCAGGCAACAGCCATGAGGAAGCCAGTGGTCCTTACACCACAGGCCTCTTCACATCTGTAGCTCCTAGCAAATCCTATTTGCTCATATTTGTAAGGTAAAAGCTTTGAATTTTCCCATATCCAACATAGCTCATAAAAGGACTGCACTTTTATAGAAAATATATCAAGCAGTTGCTACAATTGTTTAGTGTTACTTTTTCAATTATAAAACTAGAAACTACGTAATACTCTCAGGAGAAAGTACTCCTACAATTTACAGTCATCTTCTCATGGCATTTAAAAACACAGCAAAGCACCTTGCAGTCAACCCCTGCCAGAGAATCACAATATTAAGATCTCATGGAAAAAAAGGCTTCCAGCAGCCTCACAACCTGTATGTCAAATTAGCAGAAACTATAATGAACAACTTTGCACTAGCAACAGAAATTAAGTTGAAGTACATGTAAATGAAGAGAAGCCAATTCAGACAACTGTAAAGAGTACTACTTCAGAAACATTTTCAAAACCCTAGACACTCTTTCCTGCTATGTGATACCATTTATTATAAATTACTATTTCGAGATGTTTTAAAGGTAACTCCTATTCCTGCCGTTAAACTTTTTATATTATGTGGGTTATAATCTGTGAAACAGGAAGAGGGGAAGGAGCACTAATTCCCACAAACTAAACTTCTCTTTCTGTTTGCAGTAGCAAATAGGCAGTTTATAAATTTTATGTAATCCAACTACTTTCAGAAAATGCTTATTTTAATATACTCTGGGGATTGAATAATCATACCTTGAACTGTTTCAGTTATGAAGTCAAAATGACATTAAGAACTGCCACTCACTCTATTTCAATATTGTACTTTTCTGGTGGCATGCATGAAACAAAAGACAGCAATTTTACTTGTATTTTCTGCTGCAGAAAATGACCTAACTACTAGACAGAGCTAACACACCATCATGGTTTCAGCTGGGATAGTTTTCTTCTTAGCAGCTGGTACAGTGCTGTGGTTTGAATTCAGTATGAGAATAGTGGTGTTAACACTTTGATGTTGGGATAGCACTATGTAGCAACCACTTAAAGTCTCTGCCGGTGAGGAGGGGCTCAAGAAGCTGTGAGGGAGCAAGGCCAGGACAGCTGACTCAAACTGGCCAAGGGATATGCTATACTAGCATGTCATGCCCAGTATATAAACTGGGGGAAGGTGACCAGAAGGCATGGATCATTGCTCGGGCTGGACATTTTAAGAGGTCATGAGCAATTGTATCATCATTTGCTTGGCTTTGGGTTTCCTCTTTGTCGTCTTCCTTTATGGTACAATTACTATGTTTAATTTCAATTCTGTTCTTATTTCAACCCATGGCTTTTACCTTTCTTCGTATTCTCCTCTCCATCCTACCAGGGCAGGTAGGATGAGGTACTTAGTTACTGGCTGGGTTTAAACCTTGAGACACACAAAAGAGTTTTCTCAAGTCTCAAGTGTTTTTCTCAGGACCCTAGTATCTGCAATACTCCTCTCTGATTGAAAGAAACCAAGGTAAGCCTAGGGCAAATTATTTCCTATTTTGTCAAGGTAAGATGAAACACTCTGATTTAACAATAGCTGTATATTCTTCTTCAATGATCTTAAGATAATTTAAAAATATCTTTACTTTTCAATCAGCTTACCAATTTCCAAGTAAGGCCTAAGCATTTGTTTTATTACAGTCCATTCATCTCTACTTTCTTTCCACATACAAACAGACTGAACTTCACTTTGGGACAGATATTGATCATTCTTCACCTGCCACTATAAAACTAGGACCATTGTTGCTGGGAGAGCGCTCCTTCAGTTATGGAGAACTCCAACTCCAGGGAAAAAGACTGTTTATTGGTCTGGTGAGAAGCATGAAGTGTAACTCAGGGCTAAGAGCACATATCAGTACTTCAGATTTTCAACCCCAACACAGCTCAATTTAACAGCAAAACTACCTTAGCACTGGGGGACCTTCAGTGAGTCACCACAGTAACATGAGAATCGAAAGTGACATCAGCTTCAAAGAGGGAAAAAAAAAAAGCTTTTACTTCAGCCCCCTCCCAATCCTCCCCTCCCTACACTTAACATACCCAGCACTTCATCTTTTGTACAGCCCACATATCATTCTTGTTTCAAATATTTTTAAATGGACACAGGTCGTAGTTGCCAAGTAGCACTCAAATACAAATGAAAATCTCAGGGAATTCCCAAGAAAACTGCTGGAAAGGCTCTCTATACTTCTCCTGTTCCTTATATTGGTCATCCTCAGACAGAATACTGAACGAGGCAGATTTTGTCCCACTCAATACAGCCATTCTTCTGAGCATCAAACACCACTTTGTCCCCCGGAGCCTGCAGGAAGTTTGAGACAATGGCAGAGAAGTACTGTCTCCATAGCCCTGATAGCTCAACTGGACTATCAACTAAAAAGCCACATGATGTTTGAAAGGAAATAGAATTCATTATTTTAATTGTACTTTTCCAGTTTATATCCTCTGAGGGAAAGACAAGGGCAGACAAGCAAAAATGCTTGTAATACCGGTTGTAACACCAAAAAGTAGAGTATGCAAATCATCAGACATACATTTACATAGTACATGAAGCCTCCATGTGTACTCCACCCACCTGAAATTACCGTTTTTCTGTTAAATTAATTCATACTCCAGATTGTAGCTTAAACTTTGTCCTCTGGGACAAAGGGAGGGGCTATGAAGAAAAACTACCAAAGTTGGGGCCAAATGCTCTTCAATATAAAGAACACCTTTCCTTGGGGAAGTCAACCACTTGCTCACGGCTGTGTACATGTTTGAATGCCCTATGGAATGCTTTTCTTTACCAACTGGTATTTCATTTCAATGTTGGTTTGTAATCAGCAAAATACGTACTCCAAACTTTGTATGGCAAATTTATACAGTTAAGAGCTTTCCTGCTCTAGATGGCAGGAACCCCAACACCAGCACACAATGTAGCTGCAGCCACGCACTCCTCTGCAGGATGGTAGCCTGACAGAGCACACAGCTTACACTGAAATTCCTGTTCACTGGGATCTGATACTTCAAGCGTCACACCAGCACTGAAACTCACACAGCAGTGTGGGTGCTGTGGCTAGATAACCACTACTAGCTTAGTTTCACTCACTTGCAATTCTTGATTATAGATCACAGCCTTCACCCGTAAAACAAGTTCTTCAGTAAGACAAAACCTCCCACTTTAAAAAGGACCTCATTACTTCAATACTAGCAAAGCATTTATGCATACTCTTGAATCTTCCTTGCAGTTGCAACGTACTCCTCTCGCTTATAAGCCCAACACTAATTTAATTACTAAGGTTCTGCTGGTTTTGCCCAGTTACTAAGACTGATAAATGGCAACATTCCCAAACAGTTTGTCTAACCACCGATTTCTTGGCCTCCAGCCCAAGAGCCATGTGACACCTTTAAGCTCACCACTGATGATGGTTAATGCAAGACTTCACCGTACTAAAGCAGCAAACTGCTTTCATGCTGTTCACTGCACGATCTTAAAGCTTTAAGTCTAAAAATCTGGTTTGTAAACTTAATCAAAGTGCTTTTTCAGAGAGAAATCTCATGCCACGTGTTCCAAATGTGTCACACAGTAACTCTTCACAACTATATCTCCATATCTCACTTGTATTAAACGCTAGTAAAAAAAAAAAACCCTGAACTAAATCCAGAACTTGTTTGAAAATGTATTAACCCCCTCCCACAAGGCAAAAAAGCCAGTTTGCATCTTAAAATTGGTTATAAAAATGACCTCCCTATGTAACTCTCACTGGTTTCATCAACCAAAACCTGTGGAGCATGTCAAGGTTAAAACATTTCTACACTTTTGTTAGCGCTAGACTTCCTGTACTACTAATTAATACATTTTTAAATTGGCTACCAATTTTCTGTAGCTCCAAAGTACAGGATCATTCCTGCAGAAGGTTCTGCAGCTCAGTATTCAATATGTCTTACAATTGGCCACATCCACCTTTTTTATACATTGAGGCCAATCTTTTCCATGAACATCACACTTTGAGACAGGCCTCTACCACAGATACGCAGTAACTGCTCCCTGGCACCCTTTATCTACTGCTGCCAATTCTACCTCTGAGACCATCCCCAACACATGTTCTAGAGCATACAGAAGACTATCATTAAGTACTTTGTGTACCTGAAGTGCCACCCGAAATGCTGAAACTTTTAGTCTTCTATTTCATCCCCAGCACCACAAGATAAACTCACCAAGTTTACTGCATATACACAGCATTCCTTTTAAAGGCTTTAACACCTTGTATTAACATCAGCCCAAATGATTAAAGATGGTACCTTTATTCTCCAAAACACACACCGCTGTTCTGACTCTGTAATGAAGTCATATATAGATCCCTTTGAATATCTAATAAAGTACTTACCAAATACTGCTGCTCTATCAACCATCTCTCTGCTGTTTGACATCTTAACATCCAGAAGAGACCAACCCAGCTAGGACTGACAACTTTTGGACTTGCCATCTAAGCAGCTCCTAGATGCTGTTAACAGCACCAAGGCTTTTTGCAGAACTGTACATGCTGCACCAGTCAGCACAAGGCCACGTTGCCTATATAGCTCTTCAGAAGCACAAGCAGTCAAGGAACACTGTGGTCTGATCCATACCTCACACAACAGCCATGACTTTTCCTTATCTTTATTCAGAAGCACGTACAAAACATGGCACATGGAAATACGTACCACTCTCAGTAACATCTGCTAACAAAAATAAATCCTATTGAAAGCAATGAAGAGAAAGCCATTTCCTAGTGAATTTCTGCAGACCTTGATATTTAATAGACTGATTTACCATTCCTTGCTGAAAATGAGCAGCCGAAGTAGGTGGCCACTGCTTATTATTAAGCAAACCACAGGAAATGCTCAATGAGCCAATGCACTCCCAGAGATAAGTCAGATCCTCAGCATCCACTCGAGTAGTCTGACGGATACTCATTTTTGACATTTCCAATGCTTTATATACTGCTGCTGGTAGTGTTTTGTACTTCATGATACTGCTTTGACAGAAAATTGGACTTCACATGGAATTTGTCACTGACAAACAGGGACATCCCATGAGCTATATATAGGGTTGTTATATATATTTTGGACCATTTCAAAATTATTAATAGTGTGTCTATCAGTTTTGTTTTGCTATTCTTGTGTTTTTGCCTGTATAAAGAATTCCTGACAGTAAATCTTGACAGCCATGCTTCAAGGCTAATTTCATTTTTTGTACACCAGGAGTTGCCTTTAAATTTCTTGGTAACCAATCTGTGATCCTTCATTCCTCTGTGGAAATGACAGTTTGCTGAATACAGCAAATATGCTGCTACTGTGATACAGCACCATTACTTTTCAAGTGACTGTCTGAAGCCCATGTTCTAATGTATGTAACTCTTTTCCCGACAGAGCAAACAAGTACTGCTGGCAGTGTGTTCCTCAAAAGGCAGTTCCACTGTTCTGGTACTAGTCTTACTGATTGCTGAAGTGGCAGTCAATAAAGGCCCAACTCTTCACTCCCTCACTAGATACAGCGACACAAGCTGTAGACATGGGTCTTTTTCTTTGCTTTCACCCTGTCTTTACAGGGCCCACCTATGAGCTCTACTCTTGAGTTATCACAGATCTTCACTATCTGCAAGACTGTGTACCACAAGGTATTTCAAAAGGGTAAATAATTAATGGGTTTTCCATGTACTGAGGCTCAACACTTCTTTCCCTAATATTACTGCTACAATTCCTAGAGAAGTCAGTTCAGTAGTTTGGAAAGACAGTGTTTTAAATACGCAGAGACAGTAATTTTGGTCTACATGTTTCTGAAAACAGTATCCTCTAAAATTGCAGCTGTTTCAGCAGGCTTTTAAAAGCATGGCATCCCACTCCAAGCCACAGTATCTCTTCAGGTGTTACACCACTTCCTGGTTACATCATCCATATTTGTCAGGCAGTTCTGACAAAGTGTTCCAATTCATCACTGAAAAAGGAGAACAAGATCTAAGTAAAATGGTTCATTCAAGGGAGAAATTTCAATTTGCAAGTAAGCACAGATCAGTTTGTATTAGAATGTTGCTATTACTATTAAAAAAAAAAAAACAAACCAAAAAACGAAAATCTCAAAGCGAAACAAAAAGAAACCCACAAAGACAGTTTAATGCTTGTCACAAAATTTAAATCAAACATTTTGGTCTCATCTCAGATGCCGGATCCATAAGAAGTTTTTCAGCAAGGAATTCAGGTTCGGGATAGGTTCATCACAGATGAGACAAAAGCAGTACAGAAACAAAAAAATTTAGTAGGATTTCTGATTGCTTAGTTTTTTTATTACAATCTTTAATACTTTGTAATGCATCAATAATAATGCACACTTATTTAAAATTTTCCACATAGGTTTGAAAGCTAACCAATATTAGGCACAGCTATCAGCACAGACTGTGCCTCGGGGAAGATGAGTTTTTTAAATGCCACCTATGACTAAACACATCAATTGATCTATTTATTATGTTCGTAACTGTCATAATGCAAAAAAAATCTGAACTGTAAGCAGTTACTTTAGACTTAGAATGAGAAAATGTTTAGAAGCTTTTCAGCTGCATACCTGAATAAGCCAAAAGCCTTTGTTCCTACGTTGTTTCTATAAAAAACATCACCCTGTAAGAAAGACCTTTATTAGTTCAGAGAAGTTTTCTTTCATCACTCAAAATACAACTTGCCATCTATTCAGCCTCTTGAACAGAGGAAACTTCATTATTCAACATGTGTTACATTAGTATCAGCACACTGCAAGTTTTGTGAAACTTTAATTGGAAGTATAGTCAAGTCACAGCAAGATTTGTTTTGCTTCTCTTGCCCAGCTATTGCTCATCTTGGGTATGAACTATGAAAGGAAGGGGAAATTACACTTGATTATCAGGATATCTGATACTGGTGATCTGCCTGTCAATATCAAAACCAGTATTTTTTGGAATTCATACCTTCTATTCAGAAGCAGCATTCAAGCATCTCTGTGAAGACATAAAATACATTGGTTAGTTAACATCAACAAGCATTGCTACTTCCAATTCCGCTTTCTACTTTCAACAGTGCCTGTCTAAACAATACAGCATTTTATAGGCAGTACTGCTGCACAAGAAGTTTCACTCATACATTTGAGCTTCACTGGGACAAAACCTGTTGTTGAAAAGGAAGTACTGGTAGCTAGCTAAGTATTTAAAGGTAGCTTTGAGTGGAATAAAATTACAGATGTGTAGTAACACAGGAAAATTAGAAGTTCTCACACTCTAGATTTTAACTTTTTAACTAAAACCCATCAGTAGATATAATACTCAAGCACCAGCGCAGTAAAGTGAATTTCACTGAAAAATACCAAGTTCAGATACTTAAGTGGGAATTAAGCTCTTGGAGAAACCACTGCTAATATTCTTAATGCACGTTAAGCATTCGTGAGCATTCTTTCTGCCTGCTTCAAGTATACTATACCAGCCCTTGTGAAGTAGTTTATCTCTGGAGCTGAAACAGCTTTATGTAGAATTCACTACAATTTACCTTCAAATTCCACCTCTGCCATTAACATGACTTTTCCTAAATGCCCACATCTAAGTGAGCCCGAAATTAACTGTCCTAAAAGGATTTAAGTGCAAACATCATCACTAGCTTTCAAACACAAGCAACACTTCCTGACCATACCTGGCTAACACCTGTTACTTACCCGCTATAAGGCCGAATACCTAAACTAGCATTTCCCTCTCTTGCTCTTTAAAGAGGTGAGCTTCTGCAATAGGACGTATTCATGTCAACATGGACTTGAGGTAGGTTTAAATAATGCACCAACGTTTGTATTCACAGCCTGGTGCATGCTGGCACCTCACTTGTACATAGCAACAGTAATAAACCAACTGGGATGATTTATGATTGTACAATTGAGCGGTTCCATCTCAGCACCCAGAGCTTTATGAAGTTTCTCATCAATGTATCAGGTTTGGCTGTTTCAGCACGATTCACCATTATTCACAAATATCAGTGACTGGAACTGTAACACCACTCATACATTCAAGCATTCCACAAAACAAGCTCTGTGTCTTTCATTATCAATGTACTGAAGAGGGAATACATTACAATCAACAAAAATTTTCTGTTTAATCAATTAATATTACCTCTGTTATATTTCCTGTTGCAAGGAAATCTTTCTTCAGGACATGTTGTACTCCCATTACTAGAAACTCTTCATGCCACTCTAGAAATTTGAGTAAAGTTCTGAATTACAACAAATTCATGCGCAATATAAAACTAGCCAGTACGAACAACCAAATTTTACTTTTTTTAACAACTGGTTGTAAGCATTTGAGTCAAATTAAAATGAATAGAGATCCCGGAGCTATTTCTTTCTTCAAAAAAAGTGAGAATATTAACTACATGTTAAAAAAGTGAATATATGTTTTTCATCAAAAATTGGAACATTTGCTTACTTATATTAACAAGCCTCTGGATGCCCTGCTTTCTTTGACTAAACACTGTTTCATACTTATTTCCCAATAAAGTGCAAAATGACAATTAAAATCTGTACTGAGGTAATGTTTAGATTTAATAAGAATGCTTCAGAAAGGCATTTTACCAGCTCCTCCAACACAAAAACTATTCCCAATCCCCCCAGCCTACACAGTTCTAGATCATGTCAAACATGCCCAAAATACACCCAATACCCCAATTTTAAAGCTAAGGACTCAACTAATTTGATCATATGCATACTTTGCTAATATTTATCACTGATTTATCCCCACGAATCATTCAAAACATACACAGCTTTCAGGAAAATCCACTTGTGTGTACGACGTATCCTACTTGCGATGATCCTTCCATGAAGGGCTAAAATTAGAAACAAGCAAAAAATATCTTTTAAATGAGAAAACATCCCTTGCTGTGGCCTAGCATCATCTCTCATGTTACTATGTCAGAAACATGATCATCAAGCACTAAAAATTGACGTTTTCATACAATTTACTACTCTTCTAGAGCAGCCTACAATAGCTGACAAGGTAAAATTTTGTAAGCAAAAGAAGTCCACTTAGGAACTACAGGCTGACCTTAACTCAAAGAGCACCAAACCCCAAAATTATCAAATAATTACTTATCAGTTTGATGGCAGTTATGAAAATGCAATGTAGTTTTTCCTTTTTGTCCTACTCAGTAGCCAGACAAAGATGACAACTCTCTGGCACTTCCCATACTTTTGACAGACAAAAATATAGAAACCAAGTCATGAAACAGAAGTATTTATTGACTTGGTTAAATATAGACATGCAGAATTACTTCTAGAGCAACAGTAAAAATTCCAGAGCTGTTACCTTAATATATAATGTACGTGACACCGCTGAAAATCTCCTCTCCATCATACCTAAAAACAAACATGGACAGGCTTACAACTTGAAATCAGCAGATCCATATCACCAGGTCAGTACATCACACACATTATGAGGCAATAATCAACACGATCTCTAGAAGCAGCATATTAAGTACTAAATCACAAGCTTGCAAGAAAAAAGCAGCAAGAACTGCAGTTTTAGGCAACTAAGGAGTTGCAAGTTACACCCAACTGAAACCCCATATTAAAAGCATTAGCAATAACTGAAAGTACTCACTGTTAAACCTCAATCCAAAGATTTTTTTTTTAATGAAAAATCATCTCAAGGTTTTAATCACTTTTAATAACTGATTTAAGTTCGTTTAGAGAACTGCTTTAGCCATATAGCAATTATTAAAATCCACCAACTCAAGCAGCTTAAGAAATACATGACAAAGTACGTTTTGTCATATACATTATCACTTGAACATGCTTATTTAAAGTATCTCACTCTGAACTACATAGATCAAATAAACACATTGAGCCACGAAAGGCAACTCATCACATACTTTGTTTCAGCGTGGAATCCTAGATACATTTAATGGCATTTCCCGTTCTTTCAGAAGTACTATGGGTTCAATGACATCAGCAGTTTATGGAGGGGCTAAAAAGGCATCTTAAGGCCACAAGAAGCTTCCAAGGGAGGAGGTGTGGGTTTTCTTGGGGGGGGTTGGTTTATTTTATGTAACGCATCTCCCTTTACTCTATTGTGTTATTGTCTTAAAAAAAATAAAGAAAACATTATTAGTTATCTAACAGTAATCTTATGGTTTACATTAAGTATCACTTAAATGCTGTGGGTCGTTTTCCCTTGGTGTGCTATGTGGATTTTACAGTACTTTTACAACTCTTCTNCGATCCCAGCCTGCCCCGCGCCCCGGGGTGCAACATCCGGCAAGGAGGCTCCCGCGGGGCATGCTGGAATATGTAGTACGCCCCTCTGTCCCCCCGCACCGCCGCGGCTGCCAGCAGGCCAGCGTGCACGGGCGGCTGCGGCCTCACAGCTGGATTACGGCTGCCTTACGCCTGGCTCTNAGCTGTTACCTTAATATATAATGTACGTGACACCGCTGAAAATCTCTTCTCCATCATACCTAAAAACAAACATGGACAGGCTTACAACTTGAAATCAGCAGATCCATATCACCAGGTCAGTACATCACAAACATTATGAGGCAATAATCAACACGATCTCTAGAAGCAGCATATTAAGTACTAAATCACAAGCTTGCAAGAAAAAAGCAGCAAGAACTGCAGTTTTAGGCAACTAAGGAGTTGCAAGTTACACCCAACTGAAACCCCATATTAAAAGCATTAGCAATAACTGAAAGTACTCACTGTTAAACCTCAATCCAAAGATTTTTTTTTTAATGAAAAATCATCTCAAGGTTTTAATCACTTTTAATAACTGATTTAAGTTCGTTTAGAGAACTGCTTTAGCCATATAGCAATTATTAAAATCCACCAACTCAAGCAGCTTAAGAAATACATGACAAAGTACGTTTTGTCATATACATTATCACTTGAACATGCTTATTTAAAGTATCTCACTCTGAACTACATAGATCAAATAAACACATTGAGCCACGAAAGGCAACTCATCACATACTTTGTTTCAGCGTGGAATCCTAGATACATTTAATGGCATTTCCCGTTCTTTCAGAAGTACTATGGGTTCAATGACATCAGCAGTTTATGGAGGGGCTAAAAAGGCATCTTAAGGCCACAAGAAGCTTCCAAGGGAGGAGGTGTGGGTTTTCTTGGGGGGGGTTGGTTTATTTTATGTAACGCATCTCCCTTTACTCTATTGTGTTATTGTCTTAAAAAAAATAAAGAAAACATTATTAGTTATCTAACAGTAATCTTATGGTTTACTTTAAGTATCACTTAAATGCTGTGGGTCGTTTTCCCTTGGTGTGCTATGTGGATTTTACAGTACTTTTACAACTCTTCTGCTGTGGGGCAATGCCATTATCCTGGTGGCCGAGGCCTCTAAAATATGTACAGGTAACACAACCATGTGCACCAACCTTCTGCCACGTGAACACGGCGGCTCTGCCTCATTCAACATTTTACGCATGAATCCAGAGGCTCGAAGGCTGTCCCACGGTTCCAGAGGCTGCTCCAGCCGCAGCTGAGGGCTCAGCAGGGGAAGCGCCCCCTCACCAGCCGCGGCCATAACGGGCGGGGATCAAAATGGCGCGGGCCCAGCAGCGCCACGCGGGCCCCCGCCGCCTACCGATC
>VYXG01011259.1:45851-57792 GCA_013397235.1 Lanius ludovicianus | reverse complement strand
CAATAACATTTTGGGTTACCTAGAACATCATCCACCCCTTATTTCATATCATCTGATTAATGTCAAAATTAATACCTTTTAACTGTGCCAAATTCTCTTGGTTTAAGACAGTTTAAGGGGTGGACATTCCAAAATGTGTTACCTCCCCTTTTAGTTTTAACCACTCCCTTTTTACCAATCGGGAGAGACAAATGCTAGTAGATATAAGTGAAAAAAATTACAGTTTACTAAAAATGAAGCAGCAGCAGGCAAAAATAACAGTGATAATCACTAGAATACAATGTTGCTGAATCCCATAGACTCCCCAGGGACAAAGAGAAAGAAAATGGAGGAGACACTTCTGCCCCCCAGATGGCGCCCTCCAAAAAGAACCTTGTGGTCTGAAAGACAAAGGTAGAAATGGCGAACAAACCCTCCCCTGAAGATGGTGCCCTCAGCAGACAACCATGCAGTCTGAGAGACAAACATGGTGTACAAACCCTACTTAGGTACCCTTCCCCAGAACAAAAACCAGGAAAGTAGAAGCTTATGAAGCAGTTCTGGTGGCAGATGGGGTGCTGGCATTGCCTGGGGCCTCCGGCCTGTGGTGTCACCTCCCCTGCTTCCTTTTGGTGATTGTGTGTGTGTGAGATCAGAGCAGCTGCTTGCTGCCTCCCCCTGCCACCTGCTGCACTCAGCCAGTGTCAGTGCTGCTGTGATGGGTTGCTGTCCCAAAGGGGAGGAGGGGGGAGGAACGGACTCATCAAGCATCAAAGAACGGCGAGCGACCCAGTTGCTACTTGCAGAGCTGCCTGAAGCAACCTCCTCAGGAGCCCAGGGAGAGACAAAAAAGGCTCCTTCGTTGCACCATCCCAGCTTCCCCACAGGAGTGAAAGAGAAAGGCAATAGAGCTTCTGCCTGAGTGTCCCTGACCTTAAAAAGATCCTGGCACCTGTCAACCTCTGCAGTTCTGTTTCTGGACACTAGATCTTAAAGAGATAGTAACAATTTTTTTGCTTTGAACAGGTAGATATGGAATACAATAACATTTTGGGTTATCCTGGACACTGTTCTTAAGTAAAACAAAGTATTTAATGTCTTCACACCTGAGGTATGAGGAAACTTGTCCCTAATCTGAATGTAATTGTTAACAGGCCAAAACCAAAGCCTTGGATGCAATTTCTCTTACTTCTCAGAGTTTAAGAGAACATTCATGTCCAGATGATGTGACCCATGTTTGCATCTAACTGCAGCCTTTCAAAATATTTGCATTCCCACCATTTATATATGCAGAAGTCACACAAAGCCTTCGTTATTGGAAGGAGAAAAAAGGAACAAAACTCATGTCAGAGGCTCTGTGCAATGCTAGCATTGTTATGACACACAGCACTGAGGTCTTTGGGAAGAAATAAAGGTTGCACAGTGTTTAGCTGTATTTTTTCTTGATGTGAGAAACTAAGTTTTTGAAGTTAGCATTGTTTATAAAACAGCTGTTTTAAGTAGATGTTACTTGCAAGGCAACAAATATATGTTTGCCTGGGCGACTGTTGCCTTTTCGTGGACACTGCAGCTGCAGATATCAAAGTTAAGTACAGCTGAAGACAACCAGTATCATGGGCAAAAAAATTACAGGAAACATTGTTCTTTTTCTTAGAATATTCTCCACAAAGAGGAAAAGAATACGAAACAAAATAGCACAAATATGTAATGGTCATAAATTCCTGTTTCTTTTGCCCTTTAACACTATATTTAGAATGCTTGTTTGATATGACCATATGTCTCTTTTAAGATCAGTGTCTGTATCTGCTAAGAGGAAAGGCTTTCTTTGGTGGGAGATACTCTGTGGAAACAGATTTTTCATCTCGGTTTATCTTCTCTTAAATTAAAGTTTTTACTGTAAGCTTGGGCTTGTTTGTATCTGACGACAGTTAAAGATTACTTATTGACTTAAATGAAAGTAGGGCTGAATTTTCAACAGTAGGCCATTGAAAGAGATTCTGAATTGGATACGCTATAACCACTACAGAAGATACATTATCATTAGTTCTCTTTTTTTTTCTTTCTACCTTTTTAGTTCTTGAATCGTGTGATGAGCACATTCCAAAAATTAATTTTTCCTATGAACTTCTTT
This sequence comes from Lanius ludovicianus, assembly GCA_013397235.1. Taxonomy (NCBI): domain Eukaryota; kingdom Metazoa; phylum Chordata; class Aves; order Passeriformes; family Laniidae; genus Lanius; species Lanius ludovicianus. Next base: position 55,682 of record VYXG01011259.1, on the reverse strand, counting down.
CAAATATTTTCTTTAACGAGTTACATGTTCCTATAAAATAAATTTAGAAGTTAGAGAATTTGGAAGTTTTCATAAATGGTAGTACATTTCTTGTATTTACAGGAACAAAATGTTTTATTATAGAAAAAAAATTTATGAAAGGGATTAATCTATTTGTGGATTGGGTCATGTGAACAAACAGCACATAAATAAATACAACCAATCCAACCAGGTGGTCTTTTGTTTCACACAAACATGTTGTTACTGACACATACACCTGCTTGGGCCATCTCCCTTTTATTTTCTCAACTAAATCTACCAGAACTAGTCCTTCAGTATACTTAATTACTGATCCACATAATGAGACCTCATCACATGTGACACTGTCATTGCTTGACAATTTCTGTGTCAAAATGTTGATAGGAATTATTAGCATTAGAAGTTTTCAGATCAGGTCAGATAGAGGCAAATAGATAATGAATCTTATCTAGCTTGTTCTAAATAGTGGAATTCCTAAAAACCGAAGACATGTCCTCAGATTAGTGTAAACCATAGTTTGAGATGAATGACAAGTCAATAAACCAGTTATTTAGCTTATGCTATAAACTCAGGGAATTGGCATGTGCATTCAGCCCAGAATGCTTTATAGCCTCTGTTTCACAGTTTTAGAAATTTTTTGACCACAACTGTTATGAGTGCAAGAAGATTGCAATTGGTACTGGATCCTCTTCGGTCAACCTTGAGGATATTGTAAGCAGGTGGAGGGAGCAAACATACTGATAAACCAATGGCAGGTAGTCAAAATATTCTACAAAGTTTCAAGTGTGCATCTGAATTGAGTGATTTAAAAAGTTTAAACGTAACAGAAAGAAAAACATTGATCATAATACTTTACCCCATAAGGAACCTTGTTTTATTAAGCTAATTCTTCATACAGGAGTTTTGAATAGTGGCCTTTGTATAGCGGCCTATCAAATGGCCAACTGGATGAAACATCCTGTGTGTAGTCTCCATTATGACAAGAACTTGAAAAATCAGATTTAAAATTTCAAAGCCATTTTTTTTTACTAGATACAGCCTTATTTTAGAAGTAGTAGAATGAAAAGAAAACTTGAAAATCCATGTCCTGAGGTTTCCTAATCCTCACAGTTTGAAGCATGTGTTTCTGAAACTTACTGGTTTTAACATTAACTTTCGTTCAAAGTGTTACTGTATGTTTAAACAAAGGTTATCCTATCATGATTATTATTCTTGGTGCTATCTAGATGCTTCTCATTAAGTAACTGAGAAAATGTGTGAGAACATATCTATTGTGTTACAGTGCAAATTTCATAAACCAGCTATGGCTTATATTTAAAATGTTTCCCAGAAGAACACATGGCTTCTTGCCATATTGGCTTTGGTTCCTCAGTGAATCACTCATAAAAGGAAATCCAACTTGTGAAGTAATGATTTGATATTCCCTGTTTTGCTTTTATTTTCTCTTTTTTTTCATAACTGCCTCCTGAATTACAGTGATACTTTCACTGAAAAAAACCCTCAAAACCCAACAGTAATTCTCACATTTAAACCAAACATCAAGGTTAACCTTCTTTTGTAATAGAAAAAACATATCAGGATGGTTTTCTGGGCTTCAGATAGATGCAAAAATATTTGTTTATAAGTGGGACATCTTTTGGGTGATATAATAAAGCTATGGAAAATGGTGAATTTTTTTTACTGGGAGCGAGGATTAATTATTGACAGCATTTCTGGCTGAAGCCGACGATTTGCCTGTAAATTTGGTAATAACACATAGGTACATATTCAGGATTGACTTCAGGCCTTGCCAAAGCACCTCGGAGAGATCAAATCTTTCTTCTGCTTGATAAAAAATTGTCTTCCCTGGGTAAGCTTCTTTTAGCTGCAGTAGTGATTGAGGGCACTACAAATGATTTTTTATTCAATGTCTTTTATCAAACCACCTACAGGTTTAAAAACATATTGTAAGAGTGAAACACTCCTGCATTAAATTTGGGCTTATTTGTTTAGATGGAAATTTCTATACAATTTTTGTATTTCTTTTGGAAATTACTGACTTTGCTCATCCTTGGAACCTTAACGGAATACTTTGGATAAGTCCTCACAAAATTTCCTCTGTACTGGTGTGAATGTTCTGGCCTTGGCTGAGTCAGGGGTCTCAGAATGGTTTTTGCTGTCAGATGTAGTGGTTCTTTAGCAGTCAAATGGGACAAAATACTGGGCACAGTGCTACCCATTCTGGTCTGAGAATGCTCAATTCTGAATACAGAGGCTAAGAGAGTAACAGGAAAATGTGAGTATAGGTAGAGAGAAGGAATACATGGGAACAAGAAGCTTGATTTCTTCAGACTGTTTTCCTCACTTATATCTCTTCAGACAAGAACAGTGTGATCAGATATAGTCATGACTACTAGCAGTGTTGACTTGGAACAGATGCAAGCCAGCACTTGTGTTTCCATGTGTGTATCCATGTATACACTCACTTATACACATGCATTTATTTTTACTTAGAAATTCTGCCGTGTACATGTTAATTTCATAGGTAGAGAATAAACCTTTCAAAGTGTACTGTTTCTTTGCCGTAGGCAGGATATTAACTTTAGTAGAGGCATGGTTTTGAAGAGCCTTTTAGAGATTCCTCTGTACTGCCTTTTTGTTAGACTTTTTACATATATTGACTAAGCTGTCATCTCCAAGTTCCTGAAATATAAATTACTAAAATACACTTGTGCGTGGCCATATACACAGAGGGCTAATGTGTATGTCTCAAACACTGATAGCCAGATATCTATGACTATTAAGGATTGTTAGCAATAACAGCCAAGGATACTGTGACATACTGTGAGAAAGAACAGCATGTGTCTGGAGAAGTGGCCATATGGAGGTAGGGCAACACTTTTCTGGGACAAACATGTTAATCATTTAGACTTAATAATTTGCAACTAATCCAGTTGTAGGTTGCTTGAACACCATAGGTAAAACTAGTGTAGCATAACCTGAAAAAGTTCTACTATTTTCAGTCCTGACCCTCATCTTTTCACATTCATGAAAAGATATCTACTAAATCTGTCCACAAAAACTTCTGAGGACTTTATGGTGCTCTTCTATTTCACATAAATTAAATAATACCAGCTATTATGTCTGTTTCTTCATTTTTTAAAATTTTTAAAATGCAGTTCTAAGACTCATAGTCAAAAATACTATTACTGCTACAAGCAGTACAAGATATGTAGGATATTTGTTATACACAACATTTGTTATAGCACACAGGTGCTGTCATAGCCCTTGGTGCAGCCACCACTAAAGCTGCCATTATCAGCACTCTGCAAAACTGTGGCTGGAATACATCTGAGTGTGGAGTTTGCCTCCCCTTAACTCCCATTGGACTTTTCTTGGAGAATGGACCTGCAAATATGTGGACATCACACATCAGTCTGAGATGTGAAGACACCAAGACTAACAAACTCAAAACCAGCAGTAAGCTTGTGGATTTTTTATCAAGCTAATGGAATGTACTGCAATGTAGTGCTATGCAGAGAATAAACTGCAGCTCATCAGTGTCTTGTGTTGTCTGTCTTTCTATATTTTTATCTGATTTCTTAATTATACCCATAATGATGAAATGACTAATCATGGAATTTAATGCATTATTAGATATTAAAAATAATACCCTCCCTCCAAGATTAATTTTAACTTCCTTTAATCTCTCAGTTAGAATTTTCAAAGGACTCTTTTTTTCTTTCAGTGTAGGTTAATTTAGTTCCATTTGTGATACATCACTTTGATTTGCTGCAGATGGCTGAATTGCTTGTTTTTCAACTCTCCCCTTTATAGTGTTTTTTAAATTGTTCATTCCAGGATCACTTTTTTTGCTTCACTATGTGGTTTTCATTTTTTATAACTTCTTACATAAACTTCACTAAACTTCATTATAAGGGCTTCAGTCTGTTGTACCTTATAAAATGGACAAAAGTCCCTCATCTCCAATTGTTGGAAAAATATACTGTATTTGAAAACTAATTTGACCATATCCTTAGATGTGATGCATGCTAGAAGAATTAGGGTTTTGCAGATTTCATTCAAATTTTTAACGGTCCTGCTATAGACCACATTGGTCTGCTGAAAGCCTGCTCTTCAAGAGTGTGGACCACAGTGGAAGGAGAGAAACTGATGTATTTTCCTGATTTCTTGATTAAAAATCAAGAATCAAACATGGTTAGAAGGGAAAAAGGGATTTTACCTCAATATTTATTTTAAGGATACTTAGGTGCACCACATCCAGGTGGAATGAGCTGAAATGCACACTGCAATGCACACACACAATAGATTGGGTATAACATATAGGTCTTACTAATTAGCATGTCTATCAAAGATTCTCCAATGAGAGGCTCCAATGAGCTTCCCTCCCCAAGGAACCTCTCCCTGGATGGTTCTATCTTAGTTTACAAAATGTGTTCTGGAGAGGACCTTGGCTGCTTATTTCTGCTGTTGAAAATACCTAATGAATACCCCAAAATTATGAATATGATAAAATGTCTCAATTTTCTCTTGGCCTAAGCTACCAATAAGGTAACTACTATTGTAGTAGCATTTGTTTCTTGATTTAGAAGATTAAAATATAACAACCAGTTCATGTAAACTGGTACATCAACATTTGAACTTAAGCAAACTGTCAGTTTGCACCAGCAAAGATTTTTGACTTGTTTCTTAGAACAGGAATTTTCTTCTAAACATTAAAATAGGAACAGCCTACACATTTTGGGGGTTTTGCAATGCCTGTGGCTGGACAGAAATAGGTGTTTGCATTAAAACATGTGTTTACTGGTTTCTTAGGAAACACGATGCTTTGAAAGAAGAGTTTGAGAAGCAGGGAACTAAACAAATATGAATAAACTATTAAGCTCAAATGGTATAGTGCTCCATGTAGGGGACATTTCTCCCTATACTTCTTCCTGTTTCATTTGTGTTTACTCCAGCTATGTTGCATTATCAGTGCTCTTTAAAGTTTTTATTTGCTTAAACAGTTTTGTGGTAGAAAATAAATTCTTACATATGATTTTTAAATCATCACTAGTAAAATGTGGTGAAGGGCAAAATGAAAAATTCTGCTTTTTCTCTTTGTCCAATGTAAGGGAGAACCTGCTGCATATTAGTGGCAGCACTGCTAAGACAAATCATCCTTGGCTGGGGAGGAGATATTGGAGCAGGCATCTGTTCTTTGTTTACTCTTATTCTTGTAGCAACTGAAATTTTCTTCATGTAGGATTACTTCATATTTTCACTTGATACAGGATGTTTTGCACATGTTGGATATTTTTTTTTTTGTTTTCTTGATAACTGCTTATAGTCAGCTGTCTAAGTTGCATCCATTCACTGCTCTGTAACTGGCCATTTATTATTTGCACTTTTAACTCCAGGGCCTTTGAAATCAGTGTGTGTCTTATTATCTTAGTGTCAATTATCACCCTAAACATGTGCTTTTGGGGAGCCTCTTCTGCCAGTTTGTGAACATCTAGTTGAAGTGGTGGCATTTATCTTCAAGGAAAGGAAGAATAAAATAAATAAATAAATAAAAAGGAAAGAATATTAAGAAACAGTTGAAGGCCATCTTGTGAAAAATATCCAATCATAAACATTGGCATCAGAATATTTAATTGTGTTGTCTGATGACCCCTGAGACAAAAGAAGATGGCATTTACTAATGAACTCAATAGGATAATTTTCATATACCTAACCAACCCCAGTATTTACAACCATTTAACTGCAAGAATCTGGGGCTTTGCAATTATTCTTATGTAATGGTGGTAGAGAATTTTTTTCTATAATACTGGAAAAGAAAATTACATTATTGAACTGTTAATTAATATAAGTGATGCTAGAGCAGGTAACTACAGTTATATAGTATTCAGTTATGTGGTCCTGAAGTTTTGATGCTTGTCCCTTCAGGATTATTAGCTGCGTGGTGTTATAAATGAAACTGCCAATTAAATCGAATTAATAAATTGCATGAGCCAAATTATTAATATAAAAACAAACAGAATTTATTTTATGATCAAATTGACAATTTTGAATAGCCACTATATAACAGCAGGGCCAAGCCTAGGTTCTTGACTCTTGACTCTGGGTGACACATACACAGCCCTGAACACCAGCAGTTTGGGTAGGTAGTGCACCCCTTCGAGGTTTCTGAGTCCGGTTTTTATACTGTTTTTCCTGCCTCTGGCTTGAGAATCCTTTGTCTTTTTCATATTCATCTTGTCTTCTATGGTCCTCTGGTCCAGAGATCAGGGGTCCGTTCAGATGTTGATGTTTCCAGGAACTCTCTTTGTGTCTTTGGTTGATATTTCCAGGAACTCTTCTTGTGTCTTTAGTGAGGGGTCTGTTCAGATGTTGATGTTTCCAGGAATCCCCTTGTGTAATTAAAATGAAGAGTCTTAGGTAAGAGGTCCGTTCATCAGCATGGTCCAGGGAGGAACAGATCATATCTGTTGCTCCTTTCAGATGGAAAAAGGATTTTCCAAGGGCAGAGTGGATTTGGAATAGATTGATGTGCCAGATGGATATCTGGTTTCCTGATGATGGGTGCTTGAGACCTCTCTGGTGGAGGTGCAAAGTTCTGCCTGTGCTTCAGATGCAAATGTTATCACTGAGAAGGGTAACCCGTGACTCTGGCCGGGCTACCAGGGAACATGCCAAGGCACATTCTAAACATAACATCTTTGGATACATGTACAGTCTAATATCCCTTATACTTAAAATCAACCCTGATACCATTTAATTTATTATGAATTTTGACTCATTTATAACAATGGTATATTCACTGAAATATAGAATAGTGTCCAGGCTGTGATGGGCTTTTGAAAGTCATGTGAATTTGTTTTCTTCTCCTATTTTCTGTGTGATGCTTCATTTTCTCAATGACTACAATGACTTTCCAGTAAGGAATAGAGGAGTGAGATACTGCAGCATGTTGCCCAGAGATGCTGTGGATGCCCCATCCCTGGCAATGTTCAAGGACAGGTTAGGATAGGGCTGGATAGCGCTTTGACCAGCCTGGTATATTGGCAGGCGCCCACAGCAGAGGCACTGGAACTAGATGATCTCTAAAATCCTCTCCAACCCAAACTATTCTAGGATTCTATTATTCTAAAGGTTTGGTGGCCTTTGCTAGATGGTGGCATTACCTTTGCTTTATTCTATGCTTCCTCTGAGACAGTAGTAGAGGCAGCTATTATGGAACATGGTTAAAGGAAATTTGCTACTTTCTTCGTAGATGGAAGGCAAAATGTACAGTAGTAACGTGCTAATGCTGAGATAGAGAAATATAGGTGTTCAGTCATTAACAGGGAAAACATTGGGGAAGTGTCATAGCCAACACTCATAAATGCCAGCCCAATTTTTTACTGATGAGGTGGAAGAGAAAATCTGCACCTTGCTCTTTAAAACTAATCACTGACATTGTGCTTCAGGCTTAATAATTCATTAAGTATATTGTCTAGCTAGTAAAAGTTACAGTGCTGTTGAAAACAAACCCAAACAATTTCTTTTACAAAATGTACCATTCATAAGTGAAATATTCTTTTTGTAGGGAAGAAGCAACTTTATTTATATACATTTTTCTCTGTAGTTTGATAGTCCCCCTGTTCTTCTCTTCTAAGAAAACAAAGATCAGCAACTCTGTTTGAAATTATTTTTTTTGAAGCCTTTGATATCAGGATTAAGCCAGTTCCTCTTTATCTTCTCTCTCAGAACTTTTTCTTGATAACTCTAAGTAATCAATCTGAGTGTGTTTTTATTTAAGGAGAGTTTTCTGTTATTTAAGAAAAGTTTTCTGTTATTTTTCTGTGAAAACTTGCATCTTGATAGGTATCAGCACAGTAGAGATAGCCTCAAGTGTTCACTTAAAGATGTTATATTTCAGATAGGAGATTTGTAGGAAGGCCTTTGACATAAACCTTGAACTGTAAGAAATATTATTATAACCCTTCAGGGCTATAATATGCACATTTTACTATAACACTTATAGATTCTCCAGTCTCTTTCTCATAACATTTGCTGATAAAGATCTGTCTAGTCTATAAAATTTGCACTCGTATTTACGAAAAAGGAAAAAGTGCAAACACTTTGACTGGGAGCAGAGACTAGAAACTTTTCTTTTTCCTCACATATCCAGCACAAATAAGGGATATTGATTTCATTTGAATAAGCCTTTACCATATATTTTCAGTTTTTTTCCCTTTGGACAGCCATTTATTCAGCATTCAAAAGAGAGAGTTTTGTCTTTAAGACAGTGGGCAAGCTGTATCTTGGGGATTTGAAATTACTGTGTTCAAGTCTGATTGGTACACTATTACACATTAGTATGAGAGCAAGCATGCAGTTAGCATTTTTTGTGCCTTTTGCCCATCTCCCTTAGTTTTAAATCTGAAACCTCTTCTTGGATCTAAAAATATTTATTAAGAGAAAGCACACTATTTCCCAGAGAGGATGGATCTTGACAAATACTTGTTAAAATTAAAAGAAAGGTCTGCTGGGAGAATGCCTTAGGAGATTTCATTTGCAACATAATTCTTGTTTTCTTTTACATGAAAATGAAATATATTTTACAGGGAAGCTGAACATCTCTCTCTTCTTTTGCATTAGTTGCAGAACCAAAATTCTGAGAATGGTAGCCGTGTCTTTCTTTAATTTTGTGTTTCTTTCCAGTCATGTTTTCTGTTGTGATCTATTATGGAAAAATAATAAAGTACAACAAAAAAAAAGTGCTTCATTTTAATGTGGTTACAATGGTTTCCTTTGCAGATTAGCTTCCTTCTAAGTGTGGTCTGCATGCAGAACATCGACAAATAGTATAAAGATTTATTGCAGATTCAGCTCTGCAAAACAATGCATTTTCTCCGATAGATATAATTCTCTATTTTTTTGTATGTAAACCAGACATTTTGCTTTTTTGGTTGGGTAATCAGAATGTTGAGACTGAAGAGACATGGTAGTAATTTATTTCTCCCTCTTTCCCTGTTTAGCCAATGTCTTCCTAGTATTATCAATTCTAACACAATTTGTACATCTAAGCAAAAGGAATGTGGAAATGTCACTCACATAAAATTAGGTTTGTATATCAAATCAGTTTTATTAAAGATATCTAAAATCCGTGTTCATATAGGCTGATTTCAATCACTGGTAGATTTGTATTTCAACTAGAATTTGGCCTACAGTGATCAAGGCAAAATAGCAATATAATTCTGTATTAGAACTGGATTTTTTCTCTATCTCATGCCAAATTCACTCTTCTTGAAGTGCAGTATCCAGAACACAGCATAGTGATAGGGTGTAACAACCACGAATAAAAAGAACAGTATTCTGACCTCTTATTTTACTCTGCTCTCATGTCTAACTGAAATATCTTAGTTTCAATAATTCACTTTATGAATGAACATTTTTGTTTTTAGACACTGCTGTAATACTCTTGTGCTTCCATAAAAAGGAAATACAAAAGGAAAAAATGTTACTGATGAGCTCTAGAATCTATATTCACAAAGATATCACCAGTTACTCCTCAAAATGTGTTTAGCTATATTAGAAGAATGTGTGCTTTGATATTTGTCAAGGTGCAATGCAAGCCTTGGAAAGTAAAATTAGAGAAATTTTAGTTTCTGAATCAGTTTACAAGATCAGAGTTCAAAAGAATCTATAAATTACTTAGACTTGTTATAGATAAGTCAAAATTCATAAGGAATTAAAGTTGTATATCAAAATAAGTTCTGAATGTGAAATACAGAATGTGAAATATAGCAGATTGTAACTTGTATATATGTTCAAATATGTTGTGTT
>VYXG01011259.1:0-45589 GCA_013397235.1 Lanius ludovicianus | reverse complement strand
AAAAATAAATTCTGTTTGTTTTTATATTAATAATTTGGCTCACACAAGTTATTAATTTGATTTAATTGGCAATTCATTTATAACAGACTTGACACTAGACTGCTAGCACTTTGCTAAGATTATAGAGTACTACAGATTATAGAGTACCTTTTCCCATCCTGAAACAGAAACCAATGTTTTTTCTTTGTTTTTGATAATCCCCACTTTAGGATTCTCTCTCTTTTGAATGAGTAGAAAAAAAGCAGAATTTTAATCATCATTTTAGCTAAATATTTTGCACAGAAATATTGCTTAGTTTGTGGTTGAAGTTGTTAAAAGGAAAACTGTATTTAAAAATTAAAAAACTGTCATGAAAAATGGAAATCTACTCATTAATTCAAATTATTTCCTTGAAGTCTTTTGAAAATTGACTGAAGAAATCTTTCTATTAGCCCTTCCACATTTGCTCCTTTTAAAAATTAGTTTTGGTTTTGCACATTCTTTCCTGCCATTTGTTTTTCCAGTGTGGTTAATATAACAAACATGAAAACTTTTTTCTGCTTCAGGGAGGAATGGCAGGGGGCCAACGAGAATGACATTACTTTTTTTTTTTAAAGAGATTCCTGAAAATTCCGCCTGAGAATCTTTACCACCATTGCACATCTCTAAAAGATCACTTTATTTTTTTTTCCTCCTGGATATAAACAGCTGTCTAATGCATCAAGATCAATGGATTTTCATTCTTCCGGACTTCATAATAACAGAAATAATAATGACTTATAGGATGTGGGTTATTGTGTGAGTATGTTTTGTAATGATGGGTTTGAAAACTGTCTATAAAATGTGGTTTGTTCTACCCCTTACAGAAAAGATGCCATTGAAAGCTCATAGGCATCAAAGCCACTTAGAAGGTCTTAAGACAAAACTCAGACAAATGTATTTTAAAAGTATTGAAAGAAAAAAATCATAATTCTTTTTTTAAGAAATGCACCTTGGAGTAGAAAAAACATCTCTGTACTTAGGTGTAGATATCCTTAGAGCACTAGGCTGTGTCTTGCTGATATTAAGCATAAATATATGTAGTTATATTCTTTGGCAAGATTGGGTGTCTATTTTGTTCAAACAAGCTGAATTGGCTCCATTAGGAACATTTTTGAAAAAAACCCTAAGCATTTATATTTTGTTCAATTGCTAAATGCTGCTTTATTTTCGTGCTTAAAAGGATGGCACACAACTGTACAAATTTGTACAGCATTCCAGGACTTTAGTTTTTTTCTAGTACTCACGGTATCCCAGTTCTTCCCACCACTACATGCATGTGATTGGCCCCCAAAGAAGAGGCAGAGCTAGACTTGCACTAGTTTTTTAAGTTCATCCAAGAAAATATTTGTTTTTCCTTAGTAGAAAATAAATCTTTCTTTAATTTTATAATTTCCATTTTTTTTTTCTGTAACAGCCGTAACAGTTGCTCTAACATTCTTTACATAAAGCCCTGCCTCTGAGGTCAAGGAAAAATATACTACTGACTTCTGTGTTGATGGACAATGAATTTCTTCTGATTAGAAAATTCACAGAAGTTCTGTAATCATCATCCTCATCATCAAGACAGCAATAAATATCTACTGGAGACCAGAATTACTCCAAAAGTTTTAATTTTGCAATATATTGCTATATATTTAAGATAAACAAGACAGCCCAATTAACATTAATGAAGAAATAAAATTCATTATGCGGATGAAAGATTGGTCACAAAAACCACGATTGAGGAAAGAACAGTTCCGAGCCCGGGACCGGGATCGGAACTTGGTGAAACAGTGAGCCTGGCCTCTATTGCATCAGACTTCCCTGATTCACGCTAACTGCCTTGTTTGGGTTATTTTTATACGATTTTGGGGACTGTCCAAACCCAGTCCATTCTTCTCTCTCTTTAACATATTCATGGGGTTCTTCTTTCACAGTGCAGGACTGGACAAGGGGTTTCTTGGATGGGATGAATTGCCCATCTCAGATAATGAATTTGTCCATCTTTGATTCCCAGAACCCACAATGGAGTTCCCGGAACCTATAATGCTTTAACAACTGAGATGTAGATATCAGAAGATAGTGATCAAGTCATGTAAATGTTCCTGCAGGATCCAGCTCCACCTGGGTGGACTCCTCTCTGTTGATTACTTTTTGTAGAAAGAATTTCCTTTGCAACTGCTCCAGTGTTGTGAAATTCTTTCCTCAGCCAGGCTGTTTGGGGGGTTTGAAACTCCTGTTCTTTATATATTTTTTATCCTAGTTCATTTTTGTACCTAACAGCACGAATTATAGACTTCATTTATAATATATTTAATTCATAAGTGTCCAAATTTTGAAAAATTATATATGAAGGTTAGCCCACAGGCATGCTGATCTCATGAATTTTCAATATTAATTCAGTACAAGCACAAATCAAATGTTAAAAAATGTCAGTGTTCTTGCTTGCATGATTTTTCTATGTCCCTATTTGTATGATGAAGACTAGGTTTTAGGGGTTTATTAGGAGCTGCCAACAAAAGATCTAGCTGAAAAATTGTATGGTTTGTAAAACAAGGAGCTTTTCCACAAGTCTATGAGGAAGCTTTTTTTTCATCTTTCTTGCACAGATACTAAAACCACAATGGGGTATTATATGTTCTTGACGCTCATTTACTCCATGTTGTGTATTTTTCTTTTAAACATTTCAGACCAAAGCCATTGATTGACATTCAGATTCATTCAAGGTTGGCAACACAGTTTTCCATGTGGCCTATGGAGAAAGAGAATTTGCAGTGCTTTTGGTGCATTTCTTCTTACAATTCAGAGATGTTTAAAATTATAAGGGCAAATACTTTCATTCTTACAAGTATATTATATGTGTGATTTGGATGAGTTTACACTGCCATGAAGGAAGTTTCTTGCAACAAGGAATCACTATACAGCAAGGCAGCACTTTTTTTGTTTGCCTAGGGAACAATTACTTACTCCCTGTATTTATATATAAATTAATAAAGCAGCTATGAGATTAAATACAGCAAAATTAACTTGTGTCTAACAGAAAACATGCATTATGTGTATTAAATATTGTGTACATCAGTTGAAAAAACTACATAGAAGATTTGTAGTGTAATTAATAAGAAGTATTTTCTAAAATGCTATTGGTTAGACTATATATTTCTGTAAGGCTTTTTTTCCCCATGGTTCTCATTAGGTTTAGAATTCTGCCTCTAAATGTGTGCCTTCACTTTCTAGCACTGGACAAATAAACATCTATTTGGTCAGAAGAGCATTTTCTTGTTGTCATGCCAACCAGCTTTCACACTTTACCTCAAGAAGGGTAGGCATAGATGAACTATATTAGATTTCACACAAATTATCTCTGTTTTTCATTTATGACAGGTTACTGAAAACCAAGGGTACCCCAGATATACACTGTTGGGTTTTTAGTGAGAAAATCAGGAAGAAATGTTTATTTGGGCCACTCACAAAGTTTAGCAGTGTTTACCAACTAACATGAAAAGGCAGCAATATGGCACTGAGTTTTAATTTTCCTTTCTGGAGTCTGAAGCAGCTGAGTGCATGACCAAGAATTCCCTAAGTGTAGTGGTTTAGTTTGAAATCTTATTTTTTTCTGTGAGATAAGAATTAAGAGAAAGCAAAGCAGGCACAAAACTTTAAAGAATATAAAGAAGTTTATTAACAGAACTAAAAGGAAAAAAAAGTCAGAATAAACCTTCAGAACACTTCTCCTCCTCCCACCTCTCCTCTCTTCTCACACTGACAACATAAAGAGACAAAACTTGGGATTTTTTCCAGTCAGTTTACCACTTCTGTACTAGTCTTTCTTCAGTTCAGTTAGGGAGAGTAGTCTCTCTTGCTCATGCTGTGGAGACATCTCCACAAGAAACAGTCTCTCATGGCTTCAATGTCACAGCAAGACAGCCACCTGGGATAGTTCTCTGCTCACATGTGGAAGTCTCTTCCCTTAACTTACAGCTTTCCCCACAGCTGTTTTTGAGGGTTCAGTCTTTAGCTAATGGGGTACCATTTTAATGATGAGCTGTTCAGAAGCAAAGGTTCTCTTCATCTATCTCTGGGATCATCTTCATCTCTGGGAACAGAGATCTTCTTCCCTGGGAGCATGGGTCTTCATCACTTTCATTTGTCTCTGTTCAAGCTTCTCATTAGATCACAGCTACGTCAACATTTACTTATTTCAGCAAAGGTGCCTTTGCTCATGGTTGCGGTTTGAACGCTCCACCCTGCCATGCTTTTCATGAAATTACAAGGGGTACTTTGATGTATCATACTCCATCATCATAGCTTTACAAAAGCATTTCAGCTTCTAGATTTGAAGCATCTCTTTCTCTTCTCTCTGGGCTTCAACTCATCCTTCCTCACTGACTTTGGTGTCTCCATAGTGTTTTCTACATAAAGAAAACCTTTCATTTTCCTCTGACTCATGAGAGGATTGATGTCTGTAGGTTTCATCTGTTCTGGAGAATTTTACAGCACTACAAGAGTTAATCTCACTCCTTGCATCAGGAGTTTGCTGTCACTCTAAGACATGAGAAAGAACCACATACACACAGAGATGTCAGAAGGGGAACGAACCCACGAATTTACTAACTCTCAGTATTTATAGATTTCTTAACCATGACAGTGGATTGGAAGAGGTCACCACGTCTACAAACACACTGGTTACAAGGAGTGCCCATCAGGATATTCCCATCATGGTACAAGAATCAAAAACAAAGTTACCATCAAGAAAACACTGGCTATTATTTCCATGAACATTGTGAGAACTCTGACTCCAAAAGTGTAAATATCAGAAGGCTAAAGGAACTAAGCAACAGTTTGCCTCTCGCAGTTGGGCACGTGATCTCTTCTGGGGCTCTTGCAGTGTAGAATTTCATGTCAGCGGCTGTACTGGAGGGGGGTGGGAGTGGGAGGGCCTGGCTGAGCCATGCCACAGGTCCGCCTACGCAGACCAAGGCCGTGGGCCCGCCTGCACGGGGCAGGGCTGCGGATGGAGTAGGGCCGCGCGGCTCCGGTGAGGGCTGTCTCCTGGCTGGCCGGGTCCCATGCTGCCACACCAAGGGCAGACCCGGCTGGCCGCGACAGAGCAGGGCAGAGGCCCAGCCTTGTAGGGCCGCACTGCGCCTCCCCCAGTTACCTCTCCAAAAAGCCGGAAGCAAGAGAGCTTTCCCGGGGTTTGTTCATTCTTAAATGTGGATCGTAGAGGAGTGCTAAACTTCTTAAGTGTCAATATTCAAACTAGCTAGTTGATTGGTTCTGTTGGGTCTGGAGGAAGATCCCAGTATCTATCTTTGGTAACTCATTNATATTCCCATCATGGTACAAGAATCAAAAACAAAGTTACCATCAAGAAAACACTGGCTATTATTTCCATGAACATTGTGAGAACTCTGACTCCAAAAGTGTAAATATCAGAAGGCTAAAGGAACTAAGCAACAGTTTGCCTCTCGCAGTTGGGCACGTGATCTCTTCTGGGGCTCTTGCAGTGTAGAATTTCATGTCAGCGGCTGTACTGGAGGGGGGTGGGAGTGGGAGGGCCTGGCTGAGCCATGCCACAGGTCCGCCTACGCAGACCAAGGCCGTGGGCCCGCCTGCACGGGGCAGGGCTGCGGATGGAGTAGGGCCGCGCGGCTCCGGTGAGGGCTGTCTCCTGGCTGGCCGGGTCCCATGCTGCCACACCAAGGGCAGACCCGGCTGGCCGCGACAGAGCAGGGCAGAGGCCCAGCCTTGTAGGGCCGCACTGCGCCTCCCCCAGTTACCTCTCCAAAAAGCCGGAAGCAAGAGAGCTTTCCCGGGGTTTGTTCATTCTTAAATGTGGATCGTAGAGGAGTGCTAAACTTCTTAAGTGTCAATATTCAAACTAGCTAGTTGATTGGTTCTGTTGGGTCTGGAGGAAGATCCCAGTATCTATCTTTGGTAACTCATTCATTCTTTCTCTCTCTCTCTCTCTTATTTTTTTTTTATTTTTTTAAAGGGAGGGATAGACCAGTGAAGTAAAAAAAGAAGATTTCATGTTTGGGCATTTTGGAAAGAGAAATCTCAACTTTCCGTGTCCTGGTAAACCTGTTTAACAAACTTAGTGCATCAATACACAAAGCAGGTTATAAAAGAGATCAGGAAAGAGTTTTTAGTAGGAATAGGACAAAAGCAATATTGAGATAGGAAGATGGTAATGGTTTTAAACTAAAAGAGGGTAGCTTCAAAGTAGATAAGAACAAGCAATTTTTTATGAGCGTGGTGAAACACTTGAACGGGTGCCCCAGAGAGGTAGTTGATGTTCTACCCCTGGACATTCAAAGTCAGACTGGACAGGGCAACCTGGTGTAGTGGTAGCTGGGACTACCATTTCAGGGCCTTGGACGCTTAAGATCCTTTCCAACCCAAACTGTTCTTTGATTCTATGGTATCATATGAAAACACATCAAATTTGCCTTTTCAGCAGGTCTCATATAGTCCTATTATATATGAAGTAGGAGTCTGTGGTCCACAAGTTTTGTGACAGCATTTGAGTTCTTGGTAACAGTATACAAGCTAAAATCCAAGCAAACCCAAACTCTCACTTTGTAATTTGACGTTAAACTCAGTGCTTGAGTATGCACATCATCTTTTGGAGAAAATGTTGTTTTTTTCTGTAAGCTATACAACTTAGGTTGCTATGTCTTCCCATAGCAATTAATGAGACACCCTGATGCTGTATTTACTGTGTTGTTTTTGTAGGAACCATACAGTAATTGAATGAAAACTGATTACTACATCAGGAAATGAATCATAGGCTAAAGTTCTTGGGGGACAGCATGTTTTATCAATTTCAATCCTCTGACAGTTGGTATATTTTCAGAATCAGAATAAAGATTCAATTAATATATAAAAGAATTAATATTAAAAGTTTTTTGCATATGCATTACCACTTTCCTATTTTTGTTTTTATAAACCTGGAATTACTGTTGGCAAAAATATCAAGAATAAGTGGGAAAAACTTGAAAGGAGATCAAGATTGCAAAAGCTTAGAAAAATAAATAATAAACTACATAGATGAGGCAGAGAAAGATTACACCTGCAAGTATATAATCATGCTTGTGTGACTGCCTCTGGGAGTACTTACTGGTACACTGTTCAAACAGCGGGTTGTACTTTTCATGTCTTACATATGCTGCTTATATTCTAATTTGTGCCACATAGGTCCATTGATACATTTGTACTGATGGTTAACGTCTTTTATTTTCACCAACTCATATATTTTTTAAAATATATTTCTAAAGTATTTTTCACATGCAAACCATTGTCAATAGCTATTTTAATCTATTAAACTTATTCCTCCAAATTTTCTAACACCCCTTTAGGGTTCCTGTGAAAGTGTTTCTTTGCTGCAATTAATTCCAGAATCACATCTTAGATTGCAGCCTCCTCCTAGTTGTGAAACCCACCTGCATGGTGGGCTTTTCTAAGAAACAAAATTTTGCCTTGATTAATCACTCTGAATATTTATTTTTATTCAATTTTCTGATATTGTCATTGTGAAGGCACTCAGACTCAATATTGGAAATCTCTAGCAATTAGATCTGTTACGTGTGGTTTATTGAACTTTGGCGGTGGATTTGGGTTTTTTTAACAGAGTAGTTATGTGAGTATATGAACCTTTTGAAGTTAAATTCAGACATGCTGCCTTTATTTTTCCACTTTATCCTTAACAGCTTTTATCCTTAAAATTAAGAGATAATAGGGTTTATATTTTATACAGTGTTTTGAATGAGTAGCATAGTTCAAATGGGTAGAAATGTGTGCCTGGAAGTTATTCCCCTATTAAAAAAACTGATTTTGAAAAGGAAAGATAGCTTATAACACTGCTTTACCATATCAACAAAGCTTTCTACTTGTCAAACGCCCTTCATTAAGATGGCCAACTGTTTCTCTGCTTTGTGTATAGCCAATTTTTGAGACTGTTTCAGGTAACTAACAGGAACAGTAAAAGGCAATCTTATTCTTGATAACCTATTGCAAATAGGTGTTCAGGTTTGTGTAGAAGAAACATTGCACTTGTGATTTTGTGATGACACCTTGTTTGATTTAAGAAGGAGAAAACTGAATCCAATCTCTTTCACTACATTATGTGATAGCATAGAGAATTTTCTGATGTCAGAGTGATAAAGTACCTTCTTACAACAATTTTCTTTTTTTATATAACCTTATGGTAACCTGCATAAATTGTGTCTCATCAGGACCATTCCTGTAGAACATGTTCTGCAATTTATTAAATAATATTCCTAGGTGTTTTTTTTAGTGAGAAGGAAAGAAATTTTAAGACTGCCTTTGACAGCAGTTGTCATGTACATGCAATTGCATTAGGGCATACTAGGAATGTTTATTTGTATCTTTATTTCTATTTTATATTTTTTAGTACCTTGTTATGCATCTGTAGAAAATTGAAAGTCAATCAGGAAATATTAATTCATTTAAGAATTTGTGGCTGTAGGTGCCATATGGATCTCACTATAGTAAGCGAGCAGAAGCCACAGCAATCATCTTAAAATCTAATTGGAAAAAATATTTATAAGTATATTCAACATGTTCAATTTGGACAAGAAGTAATGGACACAAGTTGGAACATCGGAAATGAGGAAACATAGATATGAGGAAACAAACGAGAGTGGTTCAGTGTTGTTACAAATTGCCTAGAGAGCACATGGGATTTCCAGCCCATGCAAAGTTCAAGTCTGGGCTAGATACTGGAATATTCAGATTTAATTAAACCTGCTGTGAGCATGAGGTTGAGTAACTAACCTGACCTCATGACATTACTTCCAGCAAAAATTATTCCAATGCAGCTGATCTTAGAAGCCAAACAGCTAGATTTCTTTTACTCATAAACTTTATAGTTTTCTTCCCAGTACAGTACTTTAGTTTTGAGGTTAATAGTTTGAGGCATGCATTAATTTTTTTTTTTCTCAAGCAATACATTTAGCAATTACAACAACAGAAAAAAGTGCAGATGCTGTGCACAGGCAAACTCCCATCCATTGGTTGCCCATAGGGTTAGTTTGCATCACTTTTTCATATGACTATGCTATATACCTGTTTATTTATGCTTCTTTAGCATGCTACAAGGCAAGCTTCAAAAAAGTTAATGTGAAAAGAAAATAAAAGGAAATGCTATCCCTACTGGGAAGATGAACCAGAAAGAGATCAAACAAAAATCTGTGAAAAGCAGAGAGCTTCTTTGATATGTAGACTAAGAAGTTGAATACAAGAAAATCTTTCCCTTGCGAAAGATGGGAAATTTACAGGATAGGATCTCAGCTAAACCTAAATTTTGGAAAAGAATATAACAGCTTGACATTTATTTTTTTAATAATTAAAAGGTATTATTAATATAGCCCCTCTTTATGCCCCTGGAAAGAGAAAGAAATGCTGCTAAAGGAAGGAAGAAAGTAATGCATTTATTTTAAGTATTCAGCTAAAGAAAAAGAAAAGATTAATTATTGTGTTAATCACACTATAGTATTTCCATAATTATTTACGTAGGACACTAGTTTTTAATGTGAGATTTTATCATGTTTACTAGCACTATAGATAATGCCAGCACCACCCTGCCCCAGGACAAGAGACTGTTAGTGGGCAGATTTTAAGATATTCTTCTTCTGTGATCTGATTATTAAAAGGGAAATGCTGTATTTCATGAGCCTCTTTTGGTACATATAGACATATTAAAATTTATCATTAACATCTGTGGCTATAAGAAAAGAAAAATATAAACCTAGTGATTATATTACAATTTTTCAATATTTGATTATTTTCTGGTGGGATAAACGACCACTTGGTTTGAGGAAGACTTTAGCTGGACACTTGTGCATGTTAGCAGTGTCAGCAAATTTGTATTCCAAAATCAATGCTAGATCTCTTTAGTCAATAAACGTAAAGCAAATAATTCCCAGTGCTCATTGTTTCTCTGATCTAAATGTCTTCACTAAATATGATGCAAATTACTAGCAAGAATTCTATTTTTTTTTATTGTATTTATTTATATGGGTTTACTGATTTAATAAGAATACTCGAATAATCTGATGAAGAATTTTGAATTAATTTTGAATAATTTTGTATTAATTCTGTATATTTAGCTAAGTGCTTTCTCCAATAAGTAGCATATTGCAAAATTGATACCTATATCAATAATATATGTCTTGCCTGGGATCCAGATCAGTATATGCCTCTACTGTAGCAGGATGTACTGGTACTGAGAGCAAGAGTCACATACAAGTTAATCAAAGGGCAATTGAGAGAATAGTTATTGCTTGTATTTTCAAGGCTGAACAAAGCAGTAACACCAGAAGTTTCTTGGGAATATAGGAAAGACACACCTCAATCTGCTGCCTTAATTTAAGCCTGTATTTCTTCTGTAGGCTTCTCTTGATCAAATTTTGTTTGAAGGAGTAATTTGGTAAATATTTTTCATCTTGTTCTGTCTCTACTTGAAGACCAAACTTTTATCTATCTGTGTTATCACAATGTAATGTATACCCCTTTCTGGTTTTATTATTCATCTGGTTTTATATGGACCGTTATTTTCATAGAGCATGAAAGCACAGACACTGTGAGGAAACTGATAGAAGCTGAAAGCAATGAATGGAACAATATTTCATAATGAAAAGGCATACTTTAAAAGTGTATTAATACCTCTCTTTTCTGCAACAGCATATTAGTGCTTTTACCTGCTTGTAAAAACCCAATCTTTTTGCTTCTGGCTATCTCACAAATGTAATGATGTACTTCAATCATCAGATCTTAATCTGATGGAAAAGAGATATAAACCATGTGTTTGATCCTGCAAACCAATCAGAAGGAGTGGATAACTGCCTCTCTGAATAATTGGAGTGTGATTATCAAAGTCCCCGGGAAGAAGCCGTACAAGAAGCCAAGCTTAGGAAGGGTTATGGTGATCCTCCCCTACCCTGCCTTTTTTACATCAAGGAAGACAAGTCCCAGGGAATATACATTTTTGCTTCTGACCTGTTTGCAAAGAAACTCACCTGCACAAAACTGTCCTTAAGCAATTTAAACTCTGTGTGAAAAAGGTGCTTTGTTAGTTGTTATATTCTTTTCAGTGTAGCTTAATGGCATATCTTTGTACGAGGCATTCACCTGCCTAAGCAATAAATAGTATTGATCCCATAAAACTTTAAGTGCTAGACAGGACTGATTCATGTATCTCCCAAAAACGGGGATAAAACATAGTGCTGGTTGTACACCTAGCAGAATATGAAACTAAAGAGAAACATGAGAATGTTAAGTTAGCAGGTGTTAGTGTCATACAAAAGAGAGATCTGTAGGACCAGAGCAGTGGGATATAGAAGATGTTGTGGGAAGAGATAGGATGGAATTGAACTGTGGGCTACTGGATGTGCCTGCACAATGCTGTGACAGGACAAATAAGCTCGTCTCTGCCTAACCTTGGGGAGAGGAGATGCCACATGGCAGAGTCCAGCAGAGAGGAGCCTGCTGGAAGCTGCCAGACAGGTGGACAGGGTGTGATCACCCCCATATAAAGACATTAAGAAAGTGTGTTTCTGACATGGCAATGAGTGATAGGTTGCATAGTGAAAAATACCATTTAAGGAAATACAGGGTCTTGAAGCAGTGTATAAAACCAACTTGTTTCTCTGAAAAAAATTCTCAGATTCCCTGCCAGTCTCAGATTCCATGCCTTAGTCATTACTTCAAGATGTGATGGTAGCAGCTTGAAGAAATATGAAGAGGGGAACATAACAATAGCCTGTCATACCAGAACACAATTTCATTTTGCTAGGCACAGCAGTGAGGTACTTAAAACAAGAATATGGTAGCAAGGAGTGATTTAATCCTCTGTCTTGGCCTGTTCCCTAAGCTCTCCTCTTTTTTTCTTTCCTTGATAAAGGGGGGAAAATTAAATAGGGAAACTCAACTAGTTTACAAAAGAAAGGAGATGTCAATGACGGATGGAAGACTGACTTGTTTCTTTCCTTCATTTAGGGAGGTTGCTCACTCTGTGAATAAAGTCATAAGGAATTGTTTGTTATCTTACAGGTGTCACTCAGTGCTTGACAATGTGGTGATACATTCAGATAGTCATGACTTCCTGGATTGATCAAGCCTCCTTTCTTAAAGTGATATGAATTAGCCTGATTTTGCATCTGAATTAGTGCTATGCCCTATTTTACTGTAAAATATGTTTATGAACCATGGGATGGCAAAAGAAGTTTTGTATTTTTTCCTTTTTCTGTTGTAAAAAACAACCCAATTTTCATTTTGGTTATAGACTACCATATAGACCTGATTATGGTTTATGAATTGTATTGCACAAATCAGTTTATCCACATGGGTTCTAATCTATATAGATATTCAAACACAGTCTCATGGAAATTATTAAAATTTTCATTGATTTGAAGAATGGAGGAAATGAATCCAAAGAATTTCTTCCTTCTGATTTTCTGTTGTGTAACATATGTATTAGAAGAGGAAGATAGAATTTATTTATTCTTACCTCTAAATTGGAGAGATGTAGGTTTGATGGATGGACTGTCAGATAGATAAGGAATTGGGAATGATTGTATCCAAAGAGTTACATTCAACGACTCAATATACGAGGAGAAACCAGTAATCAAGAGCCTGTCCTTGGATCACTACTACTTCGTATCTTCATAAGTGACACAGGCAATGGGATTGAGCATACACTCAGCAAGTTTTGGACAGCACACTGAATGATGTTGTTGATATGCTTGTGAGAAGGGCTGTCACCAAGAGGGACCTTTAAGACTTGAGGAACATGTGAACCTCATGAACTTCAACAAGTCCAAGCACAGAGCCTTGCACCTTGGGAAAATCCCCAACATCAACACAGGGTGATGAATGAATTCATAGTATTCCTGCAGAAGAGGACTTAGGGGTAGAAATGGATGAAAAATTTTACATGAGCCAGCAATATGTACTTGCAGTCCAGAAAGCAAATTGCATCCATAAAAAAAGTGTAGCCCATAGATCAAGGGAGGTGATTGTTTACCTGTACCCTGTTCCTGTGAAACCCTACTCCATTCCTGGAAAAGTTCAAGGACAGGCTGGATGGTGCTTTGAGCAAACTGATCTATTGAAGGATTTTCATGTCCATGGTGAGAGTTTGGATCAGATCATCTAAAGATCCCCTGCAACCCAAACCATTCTATAATTCTACAAGTCTAGTTAATGGTTAAATCTTTCTTGGCAGTTGTGGACCTCTTGGTGAGCAAAGATCAAAGTGAAACAAAACTTTGTTTCTTTCAGCTTTTTTTTTTTCAGTATTTGTAAAGACATTATTATAGGAGAAGGGGAAAAACAAGATGCCTTATTAATTTTTATTTCAGATGCATAGAATATTTTGGAAATCAGCATTGTTCAAGACAACAGAGTGTTACAGGTAAACATATCCTTAGAAGCATTAATCTGGGTAAGTCTAGCAACACAGCCAGAGAAGATGTTTTGCCAAGGATTTCAATGTAACTTAGTCAGAACTGAAAGCATTTTGGCTCTACAACCAGGCTTTTGTTGTTATCCTGAGGATCTCATATTCATGGCTTCATTGTTGATGTGAAACAATCACATTGCTGATAGTGAAACTAAAGTTGAATTGGGTATGTCTCTGTGTCAGACTATCATATCTCTAGTTTCTGCACAGGTGGAAATCTTTGTCAGTTCTTCCCTTTTGTGTTGGTTTGAAGGTAAACCAGTGGGAGAAATTAACTCTACACAAATACCATGTGAGACATTTCAAATCAGAGAAACAGTTTAATAGGAAAATTACAATGAAGGCAGTAGTACAGAAACACTGGCTTAAACTGACAGATTTGGGGTACAACCTGCCACCCTGTTTGTCAGGGTGGTGGTAGCAGTCCAATTAAATGGTTATTGCAGTGCCGTTGGAGTGATGATGTTGAAAATAGTGGTCCTGTGGAAAGGTCTGGTCCTTCTCTGGAGGTCCAGTGGAGGTAGTCAAGTGTTCTTGTCCTCTGGGTGTCCAGTGGTGGTTTCATGCTGTCCCAAGCCCCAGATTATATACAGGCAGGAATGTTCAGTACCTCCCCCAGGGTGTGGAATTTCACAATAGGATGATGTAATTCTATGAGTCATTCTTGGAAGTCCTTGATGGCCCATTAGCAGAGATGACCCCCTCAGGGTGGATGGTGCTGCTTGTCTCAGTTTTGAGAAAAGTTTAGGACAAAACCACTCTAGAATGAGTATTTCTTCTAAAGTAAAGAGTTTCAGCAATCCTTTCCTGCTAATAAGAAATGAATATTACTGGATGAAAGTGAAAAAAGCCAACAGTTTATTGATAAATGGAATGCCTGCACGGCAGAGAAAAAAAAATTACTTATGCTAGATATTGAATTGTCAGAACTTTACCCACCCCACATTGGAACAATAAAACCCCCAAAATGCCAGAGAAAGAAAAAAATAACAGCTATGGGGTTGGGAGAAACAAAATGGCGCTGGCTTTTTTTCTCAGGGAAGAAAAAAGCCCCAAAAGGTTCACACAGCAGCTTGGGCAAAAACAGATGGGATCCTGGTGAATCTGCGATGTTGGTGCCCTCTTCACAGCAGATGAAGCTGTGGATTTTGGTGTCCTTTCTCTTGTTGGTTCAAACTTTTCAGCATCTAGGGCTGGGATGGAGCAGCCCCTCTGCTCCCTGCTAGTTCCGAGCTGATTTGTCTCCCACGGATTTTTCTCTCTGAACTCAGACCAAAATGAAATTGAGCAGTTCAGGAAAAAAAACCACCAAAGGATTGCTCTCGCAGTCTCCAAGGCTGGGAAAGGAAAAAACTTCTTGCCTAAGCTAACAAAAAGCCAAGCTAAGTAAAAAGTCAAGCAGTGCCCACGGCACCACAGACCCCTGAGAGTGAGGCTTTGAAAAAGCCTGCGCAAAAGCCCCGAGGATCCCCCCTCCCCTGGACTCACATTAAAGCTACAACAACCATTTCTGGGTTGCATATAGTAGACAATCAGGGAATAGAGTATCATCATAAAATCACCACAAGACATGGCTGCTTCCCCAGAGGGAGTTATCATGGTTGAGTCATGGCAAAGATACGGAAACACTGCTCCACCCATCTTAACAGTTAATCAGAAGGTAATGTAGATGGTGGTAGAATTCATACTTTGGTTACATTCCATACTGTAACCCAGAACACTTATACCAGCTGAGGACCAAAATACAAACTCAGAGCTTAACCAGAAAAACAAATATTTTGAAGTGGCAGTGAAAATGGTTTGAATCTTCTGAGTAAACAAGAAACTTAGGAAAACCCTTATTTTCTGTCCTGGCCTATGAATTGCTCTCAAAGAAAGCTTTTATCCATTAACATAAATTTACATTCTTTCCAGCATAATTTCCTTCTTACATAGTTCTCTTTTTCTGATTCTCAGCTGATTCTCAGCTCTATCAGTCTTTTTCCTGTACATGTCTTAAAACTGTCTGAAAAGGTTATGGTCCTAGAATCAGTGAGACATTGAAATCTTCCACTGTATTTATAGCAAGAATGGGAAATACTCCTTTTTATTCTATGCAGTTCTCTGCAAAGGAGATTCGTGAATGAGGAAATTGTGGATAAGGACATTATATGGGCATGATCTGATGCCTTGTCCTGGTCTTAAAATCAAGAATCAAACACAGTTAGAATGGAAAAAGGGATTTTACCTTTGTATTTATTTTAAGGATCATTAGGTGCACTATGTCCAGGTCAAATGCACCAAAATGCACGCTGCAATGCCACTCCACAAAAGATCTGGTGTAAAGTTATAAGTCTTATTAATTAGCATGTCTATCAAAGGTTCCCCAATGAGCGGCTCAAATTAGGCCCCCTCTCCAAGGAACCTTCCCCTGATGGTTCTATCTTAGTTTACAGAATGTGTTCTGGAGAGGAACTTGGTGTCTGGGGCATTTTGATCCCTAACTACGAAGCTTCTAAAGTGTTTAGTCTCCTAGCTTGACAAACAAGCCTAATGGTGTAGGAAAAAACCCACTAAGAACACTGAATTTATAAAAAGGTATAAAAGGGGTAAAAAGAAAAGGCAAAAATCATCATGACATCAATCTTTGGCTATTAGACATTAAAGGCTGAAGCACATCTGTCCAACGACATCAAGAGTAATGAAAAAAGCTTCTAGAGGTATGTTGGCAATAAAAAAAAGGCTAAGGAAAGTGTTGGTCTTCCCAGAAAGGATATGGGAGACCTGGTTATCCAGGACATGGAGAGGACTGAGATACTCAATGACTTTTTTGCATCAGTCTTTACCAACAAGTGCTCCAGTCATGCTGCAGAAGGAAAAGAGAGAAACTGGGAGAAGGAAGAGCCTCCCATTCTAGAAGATCAGGTTCAAAAACATCTAGGGAACCTGAAGGTGCACAAGTCCATTGAACCTGGTGAGATTCATCCATAGTTCCTGAGGGAGCAATCCAAAGATGTGGCTAAGCATCACATTTGAGAAGTTGTAGCATTCCATTAAAGTTCCCACTGACTAGAAAAAAGGAAACATAACCCTTATGTTTAAAAAGGAAAATAAAGGAAACCCAGGGAACTACAGAGTGGTCAGTTTCAACTCAGTGCCTCGTGGAATCATGGAGCAGATCCTTCTGGAAATTATGCTAAGGCACATGAAAAATAAGAAGGTGATTTACAACAGCCAACATGGCTTCACTAAAGGTAAATAGTGTCTAATAAATACAGTGACCTTCTGTAGTTGCAGCTGTGGTTTTGGAGGAAAGAGCAATTGACATAATCTACATGGACTTGTGCAAGGCATTTGACATTGTCCCCCCCAATATCCTTGTCTCTAAAGTGAAGAGACATGGATTTGATGGATAGATCACTTGGTGGGTAAGTAACTGGCTAGATGGTCACACTCAGAGGTGTGCTCAATGGCTGGATGTCCAAATGGAGACCAGTGACAAGTAGCTTTCCTCAGTGGTCAGCGTCGGGACAGGAGGTGTTTAATATCTTTGTCAATGACATGGACAGCGGGATTGAGTGCACACTCAACAAGTTTGTCAATGACACCAAACTGTGTGGTGCAGTTGACACACTGGAGGAAAGGGATGCTATCCAGAGGGACCTGGATAAGAGCTGGGCAGGTATGAGATGTTGGCCTGTGTGAACCTCATGGAGTTCAACAAGGCCAAATCCAAGGTCCTGTGTCTGGGTCAGGGAAATCTCAAGCACAAGTACAAGCTGGATGGAGAATGGATTGAGAGCAGCCCTGGGGAGAAGGACTTGGGAGTGTTGGTGGATGAGAAGCTCAACATGTCTTAACAATGTGCCTAGAACCCAGAAAGCCAACCGTATCCTGGGCTGCATCAAAAGAAGCATCATCGGCAAGTCAAAGGAGGTGATTCTTACCCTCTACTCTGCTCTTGTAAGACCCTGTCTGGAATACTGGGTCCTATTCTAGGGCTTCCCAACACAAAAAAGATATATATCTTTTGAAGTAAGTCCAGAGGAGGCTATGAAGATGAGCAGACGGCTGAAATACCTCCCCTATGAGGAAAGGTTAGGAGAGTTGGGGTTGTTCATCCTGGAGAGGAGAAAGCTTTGGGGAGAGTGTAAAACAGCCTTCCAGTATCTAAAGGAGGCCAACAAGAAGTCTGGAGCTAGACTGTTTGCAAGGACATGAAGTGAGTGATAGGACAAGTGGTAAAAGCTTTAAGCTGCCAAAGGGTAGATTTAAGTAGTGAGAAATTCCTTATTTTGAGGGTGGTGAAGCGCTGGAACTGGTTGTGCAGAGAAGCTGTGGATGCCCCATTACAATGAGTGTTCAAAACCAGTTTGGATGGGGTTTGAGCAAGCTGGTCTAGTGGGTGGCATCCCTGCCCATGGCAGGGGGTTTGGAAATACATGATATTTAAGGTCCTTTTCAACCCAAAGCATTCTATCATTCTGTGATGCTATGAAATGGGAAAAGGAGGAATTATTCTGTAGTCTAGTAGCCACAAGCACACATTTTTTTTTTATTCATTCCATAAAAAAGACAGAAAGGGGCAGGGCTGGGTCTCATTTTCCCACTTCACCAGATTCATGAAGGCAAAGAAGTCAGCAATTGGAGAGCAGAAGTAATGATCAGGGAAGATGGGCTGTTGAAAAGGCCAAGCAAATTCAGACCTAGTGGCTCTGCAATCCACTCTTCATTAGTCAGAGAAATTAACTAGTTTGAACAGTCCTTTTTTCGCTGTGTATACTTTACAGGAGTAAAATCTGTGGCTTCACTACTTAAAGTAACAATAATGCTGTGGCTGCATCCAAAGTAGAGGTGTCCATTTGAGAGAGTAAATTTTGTAGGTTGGGTGTAATATCTTTATTTAAATCAGCTTTCATTAGGTCTTTTAGCATGTTTTTATTGTGCCCATAATTATTAGCATGTATGGAATTCTTTTTCCCTTCAAACATTAAAACTGAAAGTGTCCTGTGTTGCAGTGTATTCTATTACCATCTTCATGAACTGTTGAAACCAGATGGAGCAGTGTTTCCTGGCCTCCTCCCTATTTTTTTGTTAGTGGCCCATCAATGCTCTGCTGCATGACTCAGAGATAACTCCCTTTGGACTACCTTTCTGTTAATGGCCCATCAACTCCTGGCTTCATGACTCATCATCCTATTGTGAGATGCTCCACCCAGAGGGAGGAACCAAGCCCTCCATCCTGCATATAATCTGAGATTCTGAACACCACAGACAACCCTTTCCACTGGATTCCCAGAGGATAGGAGCTACACAGCCGCCACTGGACCTTCCGAGGAAGACCAGACGTTTCTACAGGATCACTGCTTCGACAGAACCCCAGCCACCACTTCAGGAAGGCTGCAGCCACCACTTTATCGGACTGCTACCACCACCCTTTCTAACAGGGTGTCAGGTTGTATCCTTACTCTGTCAGTTTAAACCAGTGTTTTCTGCATTTTTTTTAAATTATTATTAAATTGTTATTCTGACTTGGTGCCTCCCATTAATTTCTTTTCAAATAGTACAGAGATGAAAATACTGTATTGAAAAATGTGTTCCTCTTCATAATAAATTGAGATAATTCTGGTGGTAGTTACATGATTTCATATACACAGTTTCCCCACTGAGTGAATAGTGGAAAGCATGTTCCTTTTCACATGTTTTTGCATGTGGTTTATTCTAAGCTCAGTGTTTCAATGTGATGAGTATCTAAACTACAGCTGCCCCAGTGCATACAATTTTTTGTCCCCAAATGTCAAGCTTCTGCCCAAAGGAACTA
Source organism: Lanius ludovicianus (assembly GCA_013397235.1). NCBI lineage: Eukaryota > Metazoa > Chordata > Aves > Passeriformes > Laniidae > Lanius > Lanius ludovicianus. Next base: position 26,303 of record VYXG01011259.1, on the reverse strand, counting down.
TGCAATGTATTTTCATGTATTATTATGTAAAGTTAGAAGAATGATTGGTTCTATCCAACAAATTGTTCCTAATGATCCTGCCCCCGTGGCAACACCAAAAAAAAAAAAAAAGTCAGATTAGACAATTTACAACACATCTAATAATTTTTAGGATAAGAACTGATAGAACTTTGAGAAGAATCACTGAACTGTTTTCTCTTGCAAAAAAGCTGTCTGCTGCCTGACATCTAATCAACTACTGTAAGTAATCTTGCACAGTGGGAGCTACTGTATATGGCTAAGATGTAACTCTCTGATCCTATATATTACAAGGAACTAAAAACCACCCTAACCCACAGAACCCCCAACAGATAACCATCTTTGCCCAAGAATCAAGATACTATCAAAATTTTTTTTACTGAAAATTCTAAAACAATGCACAGCCTCATCCCTTCCTCTGTATTCTGAGGCTTTTAATTATCTTCCTAAGATCAGAAGAACAGAATATCTCAGGAAGGTCATTAACCTCTGTAGGTCTATCTTCACTTGGTAAGCCAGAGGTTTTCAATACAGTGCAGATTCTCTGTGCAATCAATCACTCAAGGTAAACATTTCTTTACCAAAATCAGCATTATCACTATATGTGTTATCAGTCAATACAGCAAAATCTGATAGTGGCATAACATTCATATCTACTTTTGCCAGTACTGTGGGTTTACATGATTATGACTCAGGCTTACCTAGGGGCTCTAACTACATACTCAGTAAGCTCTTTCTCTGAAACACTTAGTATTGTAGAAACCTCCATCCTTAAATTCTACTGTAAGATGATAGTAAAGGCAAGCTGACTAAAACAGTGAAGATAAAATACAGAGACCTTGTCTTGGGGTGACTTTATGATGTGTATCCCCTATCACTGCTCTATGCCCAGAAAATAACTTTGTGCCTTCCTGTGCTTTAACCTGAGCCTGAGAGGGGGGGAGAGAAAAAAAACGGAGTGCACTTTTCAAAGCAGTTTGTTCAAAGACCCAGATACACACTCCTCTGCTTCTGCAGCAGCAAGAGTGGGAGGAGGCACCCTTCTTGCTTTTCAGCCAGTTTTCAGCTCCTTTTTCTCTGGAGGGAGACAGAGAGTTGAACTTGGTTTTCCTGTGACTTCATTTTTTTCCTTCTCTTCTGGACTATTTCAACATCAGAACACATCGGGAGAACTTTTCCACCAAGCCCGTGGAGGTGGGCCCATGACCCAGCTCTGAGGAGAAGAGAGACCACACCTACAGAAGGACTCTGAAATCTTCCCAGGTTTCTCTCCACAGAGAGAGGTATTATTATTTAGCATTATTATCCTTTTCCTGTGTGTTTGTTAAATAAATAGTTTTTATCTCTTTCATTTTCTTCTGAGAAAAATGTATTGTTTCCCGAACCTGGTGGGGGAGGGGTGGTTGTAACCTGCCTTCTATCAGACGATATTTTTCTTCCAACTTTGTCCAAATTGGCACAGACCTCTCAATTCCATCAAACTAAAATACATCTAAAACTTGTAACTTCCAATCATATGTTGTAGCATTTTTCCTCAAGTAAGATACCAGATTAAAGAAAGCCGTGGTAGGATGAGGGCTCTCTAGCTCAGTGTTCTCCTTTCATCAAGGACAGATTTTGAGTTAAAGAACAGGAGAAAGGCGATGAGAGGTGTGTATTCTCTCAGCTTTTAATGGACTTGAGTTGGATGATTTTCCAAGTCAGGGACTCTGATTTAAATAAAGTCCAAATCTCTTACAGACCCACCCTGCACTAAACCATCTCCTCTCTGATTTCTTTTATGAATATTGTAAATTTTTATTTAAATGTAAATGTCTGATATTTATTCCATTTCTTGACATTAGTCAGAGCATAGCTGATATAATAAGATTTATTCTACATCACTCTGCACTGACTGACACTGAGCTAACACCACAAAATGTGGTTAACTTAATAGAGATAACTATTAAGCCTTGAAAATGTGTGGGAAGATTCATCTTACATTATTTAAGACCACTTTGGAGGTTTTGATAGTCTGTTTGGAAGTTTCAATAGGTCTAGAATTTCTACTCCTCCTGAGTTTCATCATGAATGCTAGTGGGTAAGTTGCTATTAAAAGAATGAAAGGGGGATTTGCATGCATTTATAGGTACAAATGAAATACTCCACTAGTGTCCTAGGCTGTTTATCAAAGGCTGCAAAAATTAATTACAAATTGTTGTAACGAGGAGAATCCTTACAACATGTATAAGATAGTGATGAACTTGGAAGGAAAGATGAAGCAATATTTTTACAGATGTTCAGATGATTTATTCCTCCAGCCACATGGATGGAGTTCCCAGGCAGGCCACCAGTCATGGGACCCTCCTTTCTTCCCGGGCTCTGGGCACACCAAACCACCCAACCAGGACCAGGTATGGGGCACACGTGACCTGGGGACAGGGACAGAGGCAGACCCATACCATGCAGGGTCCGTCCCCCCAGGATTTCAGGGGAAGGCACCTCCACCACAAATTGAGTGTTATGAAAACACTCCCTTGACATAAAACCAAGGGTTCATTTCAACTACCACTAGTATTCAGATTTTAAAACAGCAGCTAAACAGAAATGTAGAAGAGTAAAATCAAATAACATGGAACTAGAAGAGAAAAATATGCATGCCCATGCTTAACTTCCAACCTATTTCAACAATTAGGCAAGTACCTGATTTGAAATCAGTGGCTAATATCTACTTGTTGGGGTTTGGGAGTTTTTGTTTTTATTTCCTCTCGAGGAATTTTCTCCCATACTATGTTACCATGTCAACAAATGACTGGGTACTCGGGGGGGAAACAAAGGAACTGGCCACAGAGGGGAGGGGCCCATCTGGGGCTACTGTCTTCACCTGGGTGTGTGCTTGGCACTTGGGACTTGGTGTGGAGACGGAGAAGACTCATCAGCACTGCGGGTTTTCCTGCCGTTTTTACCTGTCTGCTGGAAGAAACCCCGGGATCCAAAACCTGTCCTTCCCTGCCTCACTGGGAGCTGAGCTGCAGACCCTGCTGCCTCAGCCTTCGCTGCTCTGCAGCCCTGCCCGTCCTGCCTGCCCAGACCTCCAGGGATCCCTGCCACAGCTCCGCAGCTCGATACATCTCGCCTGCCACCGGAAGTCGTGTNCTGTCTTCCTTAACAGACATCTGTCTTTTCAAACTAAGACACTACTTAATGGTAAATACAGTTTTTTCCATTGAACAAGTTTATTAATCTTGACATCAGGTTAGTTTAAAGATATAACCCTCTTACTGAAATGAAAATTTAATTTTCTTTTAAGTGTTACAACTTCAAGAACTGAACTCAAGAAATGTGGAACAGGTCAATAAGACTCTTGGACTTACTGAACTTTTTTAAACTAGAATTACTGCATTGTCTAGGTTTCTTGTGCAGTGTGGACTGTCTCTCATCCAGTAATTTTTAACTGATGAGCTTTCTAAGTCCTATATTCTATCTGCGAGACTGGAAAATTCAGTGAATACTGTATTTTTAAAAAATACTATTTATTTGTGCACACAAGCTATGATTCACATAGAGAATAATCCTAAGGATGCCAGATATTTCAAATACATAGCCTTAGCACAGAAGTTAAGCGAGTTTTAAGCCTAAAACCAAAAACTTCTGACAAAAAATCAATGAAAAATTACAGATTTTCATACCTTTCATGAAAGTAAGTGAAGATGTCTGGGAACTAAGACATTAAAGAACAATAGTTCCTAAGAATTTAACTCAGATTTTCCATGTGAACAACACAAATTTATATACAAAACTCTTGTGCTTCTGCTTCCTTTTTTTTTAATAATGGGGATTTTTGTTTTAAGTCATATTTCTGGAACTTTCCGACATCAAAAATTTTCTTAGAAGAGAGAAAAGGTTCAATGTTCAGGCAGATTACAGTAAAAATGTTCTTTCATGTTTTCAATGTGTTGAACACAAACCTGGATTTCTTCCCTACGAAGTCTGTAGCTTAGCCAGTGAAACTTGCTATAGATTTTATATATTTTTATGTTGTATAAAATCTTTTCTATGCCTGACAGCCAGGCAAGATCTTATCATCTGTTGTTGGAGCATTCTATTTTTGTCTGGTCAATTGCTGTCTGGAGCTGCTGGCTGAATTTCTCTGCTATACCTTCTATAAGTGACTACTGATTGCGTGCATGAATGTCTTGCCCTGCAAAATACCAAGAAGGTATGTTTAGAAGCTTTGTAGCCCACCACAGGGTTGTAGAACTTCTGCTACTCAAAGTAGCCAAATGTAACAGATATAATTTTTTTTTAAACTCAGGTGCAAGTGGAAGCTAGTACTGAAACACTGCATGCTAATGCTAGTGACCTCTATTAACAGGCATAGAGCATTTTAAACAGTACGTACTCGTATAAGGAATGTTTTCATCAAGGGCCAACCGCATAGCAGTTCACTCTCTGAGAAAAGTGTAAGTAAGGCCAATGGAATCTAAGTTGATTCAGGAAGCTGAAGTCAGCAGGAGGCTAGCAAGGTAGAGGTGTCAATTTTTTTCTCGTATTAGCTTAAAGGCACTGCTTTACACTATGTAAAACTTACAACTATCCTAAAATTTATACTATTAAAATGCCCTAATAGGGCACCAGTTTCCTCAGAGAAGATGAAAGATGGAGGGAAGTATGATAGTTATGCTGTTTTCCCATGAAAGTAAGAAGGAAATAAGCTGTAAGTGATAAGCATTAAGTGGCAGATGACATGCTAATGTGTTACTGAAGCAAAAATCATCCTTTCAGCAAAAACCATCCCAATTTCGAAATTCAGCATCATTATGAAAGCCATTCTGAGAATAAAGAAAATAACATTTCCTCAAAGAACATCGCTTATTACATCCTTGGGTTATGAGAAATAGGTCTCATTCAAATACTGCTTATTTTCAGTTAGAGGCATTTGTTATAATTTCAAGATATCCTGTTTCACATAATTGTTTCTGTCCTTCAACATCAATTTTTAAAAATTACAACATCAAAATAAAAGTTGTGACAGTAGGTGACAGAAAAACTTCTTTAGAAGAAAATAACTTTTCTGAAATTTTGGGGGAAGTTTTAAGTTGCTGTATAGATTTGTCTTTTGACTTCAGGTTTTTCCTCTGAGTCCTGCATTTGGGCCACTATAAATTTAGAAGTATTGTATCAGCATTGCTTAATATTGACTATTTTAAATCCCTTGGGTTCAAAGGAAACCTTTTGCAGATTTTGCATGCTTATTTATACATTAGTTTGCTATCTTGCTTTTCCAGGTATATAATTTCAGAAGTCCTTAGTTCAAAGTGGACTTAGAGTGATATAAGAAACATAAGAATAGTAGAGAAGAACGAATGGATGTGAAGCTTGTTTTTCCAAAGGGATATTTCTCCTCTCTGGAGTAGCAATAAAATAGACTCTTTGTTGCAGATACTCACTGGAAAATGGCCTAAGTACAGAACCTAAAAATGATGCTGCTGCAATAGGATCACTATTATATGAAACCTTAATTGCTTGGTCTTTGCATATTAAGTACCTCAGTTAATTAAAGTTAAAAGGTTTTAATTCTACATTTTAAGTATGACCCATCAGCCCAGGTACAAAGTTGTTCAGTTACTTTTCTTAATAGCTCAAAAAAAGAGTTACACAGTTCTCAGTTAAAGTCCCTAATTAATAAAAGTTCCAAAGTTGTCCCTTTTTTCAGATTTCAAACAATATTTCAACTGTAAGAGTTGTATTTTATAAGCTTTGTCTGTTTTTAATGTGTTTTAAAAGGTTTGTACTGTAGTTTAATATTTTTACACAAAGTTTAAGCTTTTAACCTGTTCCGAAGCCCGATTCTTAAACCTAAGTTTCTAACTGCCAAGGGTTAAATTTTAAATCCCGACCTTTATCCTGCAACTCAGCTCCATGGAAACCCGGAATTTTAATGAGGACTTTTCCAGCCTTGGAGCTCATTGACATCTCTCCCCTAGACAATGACGAGCCATTGGAGGATGAAGATTACCTGACCTTGATACACCACCAATCATCCAGGACCATGGGGGCTGGACAGTGGGTGGTCATGGGCAGGACCCAGACATTACAAAACTCAGAGCACAGGACCACCTGGTGCCACTCACCTCAGGTTAGCTGACAGTGGAGCCAGGTGCTGGGTCTGCAGGCCTAGCTTCTTTTAAAAAGGCATTTTAAACTTTGACTTTGGACTAGCTAAAGTCACTCCAGCACTGTAAGGTCCTCCTGCTTTGAGGTTTTGTGCAGGTTTCGGCCACCAAGTTCTTCTATCACTGCGTTCCCGAGATCCTCTAGATAACTGAACCACAGGATCCCAAACAAATTTTTGTATTTTAATTGTTTTTTGCTGTTAATTGTTTTTGAATAAAATTCTCTGTAATTTTAATTAAAGAGAAAAGAGTTGTCTTTATTTCTCACAATCACATGTCACATAAGGTTGCAGAACACAGGAGCAAGAACTAGCAGAGGAGTTTTACAGTATGTCAGCTTCATTCCATGTATGGATAACATGCTGACTAGGCTTAACTTTTGCTTTTCCAGGAGCTTCAGATATTTAAGCTTTAAATTAGAACCATGGGTAAAAGTGCTCAGGGCTCCTTTTCTCTATCCAGCTCATTCTAACATAAGGTAAAAAAGGGGTCTTATGTTCTTCGCCTTTAAATCTACTAGTAATTACAAATTCAGTCTCTAGTTTTATCAAAAAGTATGGTCCTTACTCCTTATTATCCATTCCTAAATTCTGAGCTGCTGGAGCGTTTTTTTTTTCTAACTCCTCTACTTCACAAGGCGAGAAATGATCCATGTTCCAGTATCTTGCTGTAATGGCTGTTTACCTTAAGGATACTCACTTGAGAATGCAGACCATTTTAGATACTGTTATGGATCTCTATCATAACCAGCACTTGATTATACAAAAATCAACTGCATAAAATGTGTACTTTAAACATGCTACAATCCTCTTTTTAATGTCTCCTATTCTGTAGAGGTTTAAAGAATGGGCATCACATCTCATTGGATTCTGAATTGTTACCATTTTTGAAATATTGCCTCCCTAATAGGACAGAGAGATAGGCTGGGGAAACAAGTTAATTCTNTGACTAAGCAAAAAGTTAGCAAGGTCGTACTGACATTTCCTATCGAGCATAGTAAGACCATCTTGTTTGAGGTTGTCTTTTACATTCCTGCCATAGCTGCTTCTTCTTGAAAGGCTGAGTGAATTCTATGCAGTAAACATAACAGGTATTGCCAAACTATTGAGTCCGTATGATGATAGCTGTCTTACTAGGGTAAAACTTGAGACTTGCTTTTTGTTTTGAATATTGAAACTTCCTTCCTTCCTTCCTTCCTTCCTTCCTTCCTTCCTTCCTTCCTTCCTCTTTCTTTCCTTTTGTTTTGAGTTGCACTCACTAAACTTTGAACATTATTGTTGATGAATAGCAGGCAGACAATGACTTCCTTCTTTTTTAGAAAGACCTACTTTGATTTGAGGATTCAGACCTTTCAATATGAAGATGATAAAAGTAAACAAAAAGTTTTAGTCTGTCTGATACATATCCTTAAAAAATTACATTGCAATACTAAAACATCTATTTCATATGTTAATATCAATATTGTGAAGCCAAGCATAATAAGATCAGCTGGTGTTGACTAACAGCAGTATTTTCACATGATATTAAAAAAAACCCAACCCAAATTATTGTCAGCAGTAGGATGTTTTCTACTTTTTGTCTTTGAAAATGAGTTTGTTTACTTTCTCTGTCATGATACAACATAGAATGAATGGTTGCTTTTAAGAAGTCAAGAGTCATTCAAATTCACTCCCTGGAAAAAAACTCTGCAAAAATATTGTACTGCTTCATACTCATGCCTTTTTTTCTGCCTTTGATGTGGAAAAATGACTTTGTTTTAAAAAAACAACTTGACCTGTAAGGCAACCCACCATTTTATGCAGAAATGAAAAAAGCTTCCATTTCTCCCTGGTTTAATGTCTTGAAGTCAATAAATGAGACTCAAAACTAAATCAGCACTTGAAATAACATTTCTAACTGCAATTAGCAGATAGGTTATGTAGGTGTTTCTGATAGCTCACTTTTTCAATACTATTGAAGCTGTTTATCTACTAGCAATGGCAATGAACTGCCTTTCCTTATGTTTAAAGGCAGAGAAAAGGTGTCCCTGTGTTTTATTTACCTTTATACTATTTAGGTAATTTTTAAGAGTTTCCTAATTCTCTTTTCTGTTTTGCATCCTGCTGCTTTTGTAGCACTTCTGATGAATTGTGCTCATAATGTATGTATGACAAATGGGTAACTTTTCTTCTTAGCAAGATTTCTTAAGTCTATTTTCATTACAAGAATAAATACTTGGAATCAATGACCTTGTTGCCAATATTTGTTACTTTATGTTTGGTGATGTCTTTGCATTAGAAACAAAATAAAAATTATTTTTCTCTGACTTTACATTATTTTATAAGGCAATGTAACCAGGAAAAAATGCAGTAACCACATACTACAGAAATGTCATGGCACTGCAATGTTGCTTGCAGTATTTTCTCAACCTTTCTTGATATCTCTTAGTTATATATGACTTTAATTTGAAAAAACCCAAGTGGTTTTTTTTATAGAGTAATTTTAACTGCTACATCTAGTTTCAAAAGTTTTTATATTTCTGTTAACTAGAGCTTTGCAAGCATTTTCAGTATGACTTAGATAAACTTTTGCTCATATCTAGTTAGGAGGGAGAGGGAAGAGAACAGTCACTTTAATACTTTGCTCACTTTTCTAGCTTAATTTTGTAATCAGAGACAAGGAATATCTTTAGTTTTCTGATTATAGAAAGGTCTGGGAGTCATATTGCAGGGCTTCACTTTACTGTCCCTTAAATATATTCTCAAGTGGTTAGGCAGTCGTGCTGAAGAACTATTGTACAATAAAAGAACTACCTATATGGAAATTTTGGGAATTATTAGTAGTGACCTTGTGCTGAATTAGAGAGAGGCTAAAGAAAGGCCTTCTGAAAACAGTGAAAGAGCCCTCAATTTAGATAGTGTTAAAAATGGTTCCAAGAAGCAGGGAATGGAATGTCAGAGAAATACAAATGAAACTTTCAGTAGTGGATAAACTCCTACAACCAGCCTACGATCTCACTAAGAAGCTTTGAAACAGAGTAAACAGAGAAAGAGAACAGCTAAGCAGTAAAGAAAACCACCCCTCTAACAAAGATCTGAGTAAAAGGTCTCTGCATTTCATTCAACCTATACTTAAATGATGAGGGAAAAAGTAAATACATGAGCTTAGCAGGACATACATCTAAGTTAATGTTCAACAATAGGGATCCCAGTTTTTTTCTATGGGTTTGAGAGAAAGGAAACATTTTATGGCATCTTCATCTATTTTGTAAATTCAGTTGTGAAAATTAGTTGCTCCTGTCACATAATTTAATTTCAGGTTAATAAATGTCCGACTCATTTATGTAAGATTAATAGTTAATAGTTCTAGACTGATACTGACACTGCAATGTTTATTGAAAAATGCTTATTAACTGCAATGCATATTAAAAGCAGAAGTTAAAGTATTATTCTATTATGGCAGAGTAACATTACTAGATGCTGTTGATAAATACACTTTCAGGAAAGCAAAATAGGCACAAACTGTTTAAAAAACATTTTTTATTCTCAGGCTTGTCAAAAAGAATTTCAAATGTAGCAGTGAGAAATACCAACATGTTTACTAATGAAAAATAGTATTCAATGGAAGAACAAACTTGTAGGAAAACAAACTTTCAGGTATTTCAGGAATTAAGGAAAACTATCCTCAGCAATAAAGAAAGTGAACAGAGCTGTCAGATCTTTAAGGATTGCTGTTTTAGAATTCAAGAACTCTTGATTACTATGTGTAAGGAAGGCAGGAGACCAGCATGGCTAAGTAAGGGCACCTTGGTCAAATGTAGGTGCAAGAAGGAAATGCACAGGAAATGGAATCAGGGACGTGTTGCATGGAGAATACAGGCATGTTCCCTAGATGTGTAAAGATAAAATTAGGAAATATAGAGCACAGCTGGAGTTCAACTGGAGCTGAATTTGGGTATGTGAAAAATAACAAAAAATACTTCTGCAGGCATGTGGCCCAGAAAAGGATGATTAAAGAAAAATGTACCCACTCATGTAAATAAGTCTGGAGAACTGGTAAAAATACATTAGTTACAGAAGGCTGAAGTACTTTTTTTGCCACAGCATTCAATAATAATCTCTCTTCTGACATTTTTCAAATTCCCAAACCTCAAGAAAGGAATTTAAGGAATTAAGTCCTTCCCCTTATCCCAGGATGTCAGAGACTGAAATATTATAATTTATGATTTAAGCATTTTCTTGAGGAACTTTTTAAACTGTGTTACAAAAGCTGCAGAGAAGACTGCTTCGCCATTAATGGAGTGAAGCCCTACGCTGTTGATGAAGATAACATAGCAACTCAGGGGACATTCACAGAGCACAAAACTTAACACTCCAGGGTGGGGACCCCAGCCAGGGGCTATCAGCTGCACAGACCCTCACATCAAAGGGCGAAGGGAGGACAGGCTCTGGGTACCTCGAGAAAGCCTGTGGCCAGAGTTGCAGTGACTACCCAGCCTCCACTGTGCAGAGGAGCCCAGCTGAAGGGTTCCTACCAGCGGGAAAAAGCTTGTCCACAGCAGAAGGGGGTGACATGGCCCATCACAGGGGCCCCCCTTAAAGGGGTCCCCAGACCCTGCACCAGAGCACCAGAGATGATGCAACAGACTCTCAGTATTGCAAGGGTCAATGTGTCAAGTCACCCCCTGCAAGAGAGACGAGAGGACATTCCCACCTGGCCCAAACTGTGTATTAAACTACGGGATTCTGTACTCTTTGGCATGTGGTGGCGCGACGTGGAGTGGCATGGCATAGCCATGGCAGCGATGGGGGACCCTCACCACCAGAAGACCAGATGGAGGGGAGCAACAAGATGGCGTTGGGACCCCCAANTCTTTCTTTCTTTCTTTCTTTCTTTCTTTCTTTCTTTCTTTCTTTCTCTCTCTCTCTCTCTCTTTCTCTCTTTCTCTCTTTCTCTCTTTCTCTCTTTCTTTTTCTCTTTCCTTCTCTCTGCCTCTTTCACTATTACATAAAATACATCCATCTTTTGGCAACAACATCTAACCTCGTTTGGTTTTAATGTCGTTTCTGGGAATATTTAGAACCTCCTAAGTTCTTTCCAATTTATGCACAGACACCTAGCTTTCTTTGCTTTTCTGGGTTTAAAGATTAGGAGAAGATTAGGATTGAGACCACCTGAGGAACCTGAACATACAGAAAGTTCCTGGAATCTGACAACATGCATCACATGGTCCAGAGGGAGCTGGCTGACACAGTTGTCAAGATTTTCTCCATGCTATTTGAAAAATCATGGCAGTTGGATCAGTTCCCTGTGACTGGAAAACAAGAAACATCATATCCATTACTAAAAAAATTAAAATTTCACAGAATCACAGAACATACTGAGTTGGAAGGGATCCACAAGAATCATCAGGTCCAACTTCTGGTCCTGCACAACATGATTCCCAGGAATCTTATTATGTGCCTAAGAACAAATACTTCTTCAGTTCTATCAGGCTTGGTTCTCTGGCCACTTCCCTGGGGAAGGGCTCAGTTCCAGTGCTCAACCTTTCTCTGAATAAGAACCTTTTTTTAATATTCAACCTAAACCTCCCCTGACACTACTTCAGGCCATGTCTGATACTTCTTTCAGATTCCTGTACACCTAGAATCTTGTGCTCCCTTTCGCAAACAAATTTTTTTGTAGAGAAAATGATAATCTAACTTGAAAACATGTTGTGGGAACAGAAAAAATTGTGTACGGGTACATATATAAGCATTTTGGGTTAGTGCGTTCACTACTGCCAATAATTCAAGTAAAACATATACAAACATAAAAAAGAAAGAAAATACTTGCAATAGTTTTATTTGTCAAAATACTTGCTCTTCTTTCACAGTTAAAATATTTCTGTGCTTACTGAACAGCTGGGAATTTTGAAGGAAAAATGCAGATCTTAGTGAAAGGTAGAATTTGTAAAAATGAATTAACACTTTATTCTAACATTTTATTGTAAAGATGAGTGATTTGCAGCCAGTACATATTGAACTCCATGTTTTCCAGGGAGTAAAAGTATTCCTACAGTCTGAATTTAGATTATCTTTTTCCCTGCCATTAAGCATCTTTCTGTCATCCACTGGAAGACTAGACAGATGACTTAGAATCTAAATATGTTATAACACCACAGAGTAAAGGATGATATACCTGTGTAAACCCCTTACTGTGGCTTTAATATTACCTCAACACTCCCACCAATAGTCTTCAGTCTATGAGTGTGGATGATACAGTTTGACTGTTTATAGCTTGATGGTCTTGATGTGGCAGTTTACAGTCTAAACATTAACATAGGAATGAATTCTTTGAAGCTGTGAATTAAAAAGCATATTAAAAGACATAGGAAAAGTATGGGAGCACATGCACCAGTGTGTAAACTATAGGATGAATATACTTCCTCAGGACATTAGATGAAAGTTTTCTTAAAAAAAAAAATCTATTAAAGGATAAAAAATTCAGGTGGAAATTTCTCTCTGTTGCAGCTTTCTCTTGTCTCTCATCACACAATTTTGGGTTGATAGGCTTGACTTCATAATAAATAAGTTACTTAAGTCAAAGTTTTATCACCTTCTCTGCTGTGATCCTAATGCCTAACTCTTAAGGTTTATTGTGATTCAACTAATTTGAAATATAACTGCAATAAATAATAATAAAAAATACAGTGTTTTTCAACAACAAAAAGAAAACTGCCAAGTGGAAGCCTCTTAACCCTATAAATCTGTAATTTTCTCCAACTTCTGCTCCCAAAATTTATAAATATTCTAATTCTTCAAAGGTCACTATTCTTAGTTACATAAAAAACTTGTGTCCATTTTCTCAGTGACATCAGGTCAAACATATTTTTATTCTTTTAAAAACACAGGGTATTTTGATACCATTTTAATACGGACTGTGCATTCCAAGTCAGAACTGGGGTTGAGACTTTCTCGTGTTTCCAGCTACTGAATTTTTCATAAATAACATTGTATCAAGTAAAGAAAAAAACCCCACCAACAGAGAAACAAATAATAAAATTACAGCAAAAGAACCAAGCCTTATGAAGTTTAGTACAAAATGTGATGAAAAGAGAAGAAAAAGACATTTCTGAGTGGTTTACTTGACTAAGTTTCTCTACCACATGATTCACCATATGTTGTTCATATTGTCAGTGAATTCATATGCAGATTTTAAGATGAGATACAATGCATAGAAACAATATACAAAGAGAATAAAAATCAAGATTAATATTACAAAAAGACAGTTATTTAAGGTTAATTTTTATCTCAGTAGTGTTGGGGGTTAGGATTTTTCCTGGGTATTTTTTTCTTTCTCTTAGGGAATTTTCTTCCATTTGCTGCTAAAAGATGGTAACTACTGATACTTAAGAGACAAAAGAAATGACCAAGGTGGGGTGAGGGCACTGCTGGCTACTCTCTTCCCTGGGGTGTTTCCTCTTTGGAAGGGCAGAGATACCACGAGATTTTGGGTGGAGGGTGAGGGTCTGGGCTCGGTTGCTCTCGCTCTCTTGCTGTCAGAATAGGAGGAGGACAGTCTCCCTGCCACTCCTGGAGCCCAGCCTTGTACTGCTTCTTCCTTACCATGGGTCTTATAAGAATTTGTCCATTTATTTGGGATTGTTCTTTTATTTTAAATTGAAATTATTAAACACTGTGCTTCAATAGTGTAAAAATGCGCAATACTTGATCAAAACTATCAGCATGCACTTCAATATTGAGCTGATGTACAGTAGGCCAAACCAACTTAGCCATGAATTTTGGCAGCAATGAAGACAACTTCCTGCATTTTATCAGGTTCAATGTACTCCATAGATCAAGGGAAGCGATTATACCTTTTAACTCAGACAAGGGGCTAAATAAATAAATTCAACAAAACTTGAAGAACATTCAGTTCTGATATTTTAATATGTGAGCATGCTGGGTTGACAAAAAGACATGCAAAGTCCTTGGTGATGTGCCAATATGCCAGAAGGTCATGGACAGGGAACTTCATTTGCAAATAAAGGCAGAAGAGGAAAGTAATATGAGTATGTTTTGACTTGGTCACATATTTTGTGTATTAGTCATCACAGAGAGACTATGCAGACTGTTCTTACTTCTGGTTTGCTTGCTGTTTGAGGTTTTTTTATTGCATGTTTTTCATATGCTTACTTGATAATAAAAATAGTATGATATTACTATTATAAAAAATATATAAATACAATATTTCTTAGTAAATATCTTGCAGGCTGCATGAAATGGTTAAGAATGGAGGTGATACAGTGTATCAACATGCAAAGCTGAATAACAGCTATCTAAATTTGGGCATTGTGTGTCATCTACACATTACATAGTGCTTATTAAGTTTTCCCAATTTTAGTTGTTCTTCTCCTCCCAAAACACTTCTTCTAAAATATGGAAATGAGTTAACAATCCAAAAAAAAAAAACCTTGAGTTTTGCTGTTGTTGTTTCTTTCTTTGTTTTTTCACCGAAAGGTAGTGTTTTGTTTCCTTTTATTCAAGGATTTTATTTCAGGTTTTTGGAATTTTACCTATTCTGTGTATGTTCAATATCATACTGGATTTAAAAATTAAGTCTACAAAGGAAGTCTGTCATGTATGCAAAACAAGTTTTGATTCATTTGCAAAAGTGTAGAGACAAGAAATGACCAGTAACACAAGACTTACACTTGTGGTACATCAAAAGTGTAAACATATAATTGATTATGGATGAGATAACATTGCAGGTTTTGCACTATGTCTTTGGAGGATGAGAGCTGTGAAACTGAATTCCCATCTGCTGGCATGCAGGGGGGGGAGTAAAGAAAAAAATACTCAGAAAATTTAGGAGACTAGAAGTAGTAGTAGATAGAAGAAATAGTGCTAGTTGAGAAGATGAATGACATCACTGACATTCTGATCACACTCCTCAAGGTAATGAAAAGACAGGTTCGCCATTGTTTTGTGAGAATCATTAAGGAAGTTTAAATGTAATCATTATTAAGAAATTGTTAAAATCTCTTACCAGAAGCCAACATAAAAAGTGAAAGGAAGAAAGGATTCCAGGTAGGATTCCAGGAAGGATTCCAGGAAGGAAGGAAGGAAGGAAGGAAGGAAGGAAGGAAGGAAGGATAGGAGCAGCCTGATAGAGTTTAGATTCCTTTTTTTTTTTATGGAAGCAAGATTTTTTCACTATCTGCAGTGAGATCATAACAAAAATGTCGGACAATCAGGAATACAGGTGGGCTCCATCTACCCCTTCAGCTTCTCAGTGTAGACAGAACTGCAGATTCCAAATTAAAAATAAGAGGTTGCATCCATTTTCCCAGGCCACCATAATTCATAAATTATAAAATCAATCTTAGACATCGTACCTAATTTTATTCTAAGGTCTCATGGGGATACTTAGCATGTATCTTCTAAAGTACTTCTTTCTTACAGCTAGGAAGATGTGTGCTATTTCATGTTTGTAAAAATTTGGACTTTGACCAGTCTTTGAAACAAAACTAGTCAACTCTAGATAGCATCTTCAAAACAAAAAAAACAATTTACTTTTTCTAATTTCTGACACTTCTATAATATTTAAACTTCATAGGGTGGGATAGGAATACTGAAACTACTGTGAGATTGACTGCTGATCAGATCTCCAGTCCAGTTTTGTTGATTGGGGAAAAAATGGATAAATAACAGAATGGTGGGTATTTTGTCTAACTGGACCTCCAATTCTTCCTGTTAATCTTTATGACTGAAACTGCAGCAAAATATAACTGCCAACTTCAAAAAACTATTCAACATTTTTAACAATGAGTGTATGTTTGTCAAGATACGCGCTCACTGTGCATATGTGTTTTCCATTTGAGTTAGTCTCAAAGTACACTCAAGAAGAAGTAATCTTAAATACAGCATATTTGGAAAAAGAAGCATGCTGCTTCATATGAAATAACCTAAGATTGGGATAACTATTTTTAATATTTAGTAGTAATTAATAGAAGGAAACACAAGTTAATATAGGGATCTCATAAATTCAAGAACCTTCAGTGCCATGGTTGGCTGCTGAGGAAATTGCCATTATTACAGAGCAGATCAACATTTCCATTCAATTTGAGTTGTAAATTTGTCATCTTTCTTTATCTGCCTGGACTCAAAAATATGTAGTGGAGTCTAGTGCCTGGAGAAGATGTCACTGTATAATTATATTAATTGATCAGATAGGAGCACTCAAGATGACAGATAAATGAGCAATTTCTGTTTGCATCAAGGCAAACCAAAAGTTTACATGAGGGATTGCAATCATATATCCATGTCAACATGATGGGGATCCTGAAATCTTTTAGTAAAACAAAAGATATACCTGAATATTAACTGAATAAACAGCCATGCACACGAAGGTTCTATGGAAACTAAAGTCCGCATGCCCATGAGTTGAGCTCTGGCAGGTAGAGCAGCCCTGAGAGAGTAAGTTTTGCATCTGCTTGTTGAATATCCAGTATTTAGGGTGCTGTTGCATCCTTTCCAATAGAAATAAAATTGATGTTTTTTTGAATGTTCAGTAAGCCAGAAAGACTTTCCTGTCCTTCACATATAGCTATTCCTAATTGACAACAAATTATGATAGAGGAAATTGTCTTGTTTTTCTCTCCTGACCTTTCTCTCTTTCAAAGAGAGTAGAAGCCTATTTTAAAGGAAACTAAGAAGGAGATGGAAAGTTACTCTGCTTTCCATAGGTGGTAACTTCCAAATCTCCAACCTCAGTGGAAGACATGATTTCAAGATTATGTTATGCTCCTTTGGACTGACAGTGAATATTGTGAATTTCCAGTGCTCCAGTCTGCTCAATAGTTACAGATCAAAAGAACTTATGACTTCGGTGATGAGTTAACTGCACAAATGATTGTAGCAGACAGCTTCTATTTAAAGGAGAAGAAACTTCACTTGTTGATTCCTTGGCACATTTAAAATACATTTGTGCAAAGATCCCATAGAACAGAGGTTATCTAATATATTTGGGAAAAACATTGTAAAGTCAGTTATTTTCTGATTCAGTTCATCCACCTTTTGACTTTACACAGCAGAGTCAGATTTCCTTTTTCTAAATCATTCTAGAGATGTTCAGGCTCTAAGGTAGAGGAAGAAAGGTAGAGTAAACATGTATACATAAAACTGTTGCCAAGTATTCTCATGTCAAGTATACTGCCAAATCTTGTCTTCAAAAAAACTAGTGAGGGAGACTTGCATCTTTTTTTAAATTATTATTATTATTATTATTATTATTTTAATTTTAAACTTTTAAAAATGCTGTGACTTTGAAGTTTTGTAGAAAGTTCCACTGACATTGATTCTAAATTTGTATTTCCTGCAAATATGTCTGACTGAAAAAGCACTAAGTTATATTCGACGTAATAGGCTTATTTTGATTTGAATTACTGATGACATTCAACAAGTTTTAGATGTTATAATGAGTTAAGTTGGAGAAAGAACCAGAGTTTTTTTGGCAGTTGTTTGGATTAATTCTTCATACTGAGATAAATGAAAATCAAAAATAACAGCAACTTTTGCTAAGTAGGTGAAACTTGGTAAATTCATTGTTAAATTGAAAATTCAGACTACAACTTTATGAATTCAAAGTTACTTCTCACTTATTGATAAAAGTAGGCATGATGTCCCTTAAGGAATCATAACTTATTTTATGTAGTGCTACTCATTTTTCCACTGTCACATGCAGATTATGCTAACATGCCTTCTGTGCTTCAATCAGCTTGGATGCCTTTGTCCTTCCTCTAAGACACCAGGACTGTAAGTTCACATCAGATAAATGCAATATTACAGAAACCTTATTTAGACGAAAGCATAATTAACCTGCCTAAAATTAAACTAGTTTGAATTCTTGTTTTGTTGTTGTTTTATGCCATGTTTTTATGTGATGCAAATGGAACATAAATGCAGACTTTAAATAAGGGCTATTATAAATCCCTTATTATTTTTAAAGTATAAAATTCCCTGCAGTGAACACAGTAAACATGCAGTGAACAATGCATAGGGGTACTGTTTTTACTGCAAAACATCAGAACAAATTTAAGTCTGCACAGCACTCTGCCTCTGAACTAATCTCTCATTTTGAGGTATCCTTTCTAAGCACCATGAGTTTGCTATATTGGCTAACTTTAGACAAGTCTAATACATTGTACTGAAAAATTAATATTTCACCTATATAAAAATAGAAACCTGGTATTTCTTAAGCCAGTGGAGGAATTCTGAAGACAACAAAGGAATCTAACACTTCTGAATTGCTTGCCTATAAAGACAAATCACATACCAATGTCTCTCCTAAAGGAATCACACAGAGTTTGAACAAGTAGCTATAGGGTACAGTGGATTTTATTCCATTAAAGTGTGTGCATTCAGTGCATTTAAATTTTAGGCCAATATTGTCACTATTGTGTTTGCAGGTAAATGGGAAATGAAGTTAGAGAAAGCTCACTCACAAAGAATCCACAGGTACTGACAGAATACATAAATGACATTGGGCTTGAGTAGATAGAAATGGATACATGTTTCAATTTGTGGCCTTGATGAAGTCTGTCTGACTTAGAGCAATAAGCTTTTGCAAAATTAAAGCAAATGCAGTTTTGTAGTTTTTAAATAAATTTACCTTATAAGAGTAGAAATGTAGTAGAAATATATTTTATACAAGAAATAGTAGTGATAAGTAGAGGGTAAAGAGTTTTAAGTTTAATAATAAGTTTTACAGTAAAGTTTCTTAGAAAGTTAAGATACATTAGTATAAGCCTGTGCAATAGGCCAAAATATCAACATGTTTATTGGATAAGAAAGTACACATTGCGGCAAAATTATACAGTGTTGATGGGTACAAATGTGTAGCAAGCTTTGTGACATTTGCTTATTGGCTCAGAAAGTTATAAAAAGTCTTGTAGACAAAAAGTTAGGCTGGCTGCTGCTTTTCCAGCAAGCTGCTGTTACCTCACGGAGTTGCTGTTACCTGGCATCTGTACCTGCTGCAACTCCCAGGCCTACTGCTTCTGCTATTGTTACTGTAACTACTGCCTTTGATATTAGAGAGGCTGTTCGTAATGACTCTTCTGTCTCACCCTTCAACAAACATGAGACTGATTCAGGAATAAATCGTCTCAGTGACATCTCTCAACTACTTTAATCCTGGGACAATCCTGGAAATTCTGACAGCAGGTCTAAGAAGCAAGAAGCTGTTTTAAATATGGTTTCACTGAGTGAGCTGGTTGATCCAAGAGCATCACAGCTGGGAGTTGTATAGGGCTGTAGATTAATGAGAGAATTTTATCAATGTTTATTGTTATAAATGAAAATGCCAATTAAATCGAATTAATAAATTGCATGAGCCAAATTATTAATATAAAAACAAACAGAATTTATTTTATGATCAAATCGACAATTTTGAATAGCCACTATAAAACGGCAGGGCCAAGCCTAGGTTCTTGACTCTGGGTGCCACATACACAGCCCTGAACACCAGCAGTTTGGGTAGGTAGTGCACCCCTTCAAGGTTTCTGAGTCCGGTTTTTATACTGTTTTTCTTGCCTCTGGCTAGAGAATCCTTTGTCTTTTTAATATTCATCTTGTTTGNTCAGGTTTGCCTTCACTTCAGATGCTAATTTTCACCTTTGGGAGGAGTGTTTTGTAACTCTGAGCAAGATGCCAGGAAACATGCCAAGGCACATTCCAAGCACAACATGTTTGGTTATAGGTACAATCTAATACATTCTATGTACAATCTAATATATCTTACATTCACAACCAATCTTGATATCTTTTCATTTCTTATGAATTTTGACTTATCTATAACATTTATGAATGGGAAAGTTTATATATCTATATCTTCTTGTTATTGTTGTTTGTTCCCAGCCATTTCAATTTCATAACGCTCTTTTGTCTTTAAAAATTTCTCTATCACAATCTTGGGCAACAAACAAAGTACAAGCTATGAGGTTTCATTTTCACCCAGGTCACTGGACTAAGTGCTTGCTGATTATCCATACGTTGTAATTCAGCTAATCAGTTGACCACAATGGCTTACTGACTTTACAAAATTAATACAGAAATTTGACAAACATTTTCCTTCTCTTGCAAAATAGGGACTACTTATTTTCAGTTACACACTGATTGCTTCTTAATGCATATATCTGCATGGCGTTTGTTGTCCTTATGTTTCATTTCAGTGATAAACTAAAGAATTAATTCTCCACATCTGTTGTATTTTGAGTTTCTTGGATTTGTGTAAACAAAACTCTGCTAAATCTTCATTTTCTAAAAATCTGTGTTTGCTTTGACAGGTAAATTACCTTCAGTGAGAAATACAAATCGTTCTCATTGTCACAAATCCTATGCTTGTCTAGTCTGGTCCTGCAAAAATATTGTTATATAGTTCTCATATCTATTTTAATCAAGAAAACACATATTAATGGGAGTTGTTTGAGGGATGGATTTTCACATGAGCTCATTCTAATGACAAGAGGCAGTAACTGTATGTTGAGACTTTTTCTCATTCCAAAGACAAAAGCATAGGACTTCTCATAGATTTTAGGTTATATCAAAGAATTTCTGTAATTTTTATAGCCTATCAGGAAGCATTTTCCTAATCTTACAGATGGAGAAATAGATAGAAAGGGAAGAAACAGCCCAGATTCACATAATATTTATCTTTTTTTTTACTTTGATCTGTGTCTGATTGATATTCCACTTCATAGAATAACAGCTGCTGTGGTAGGTGAAATGAAGCACTGACAAGTCAAAAATTTTAACTCTGAGTTTGAAGTACAAAATCACTGACCTTCATGGTTTGAAATATAGTTTTTGATGTTGTTAATTATCCAGTGATTATGATTTTGTCAGTTAATAATTACATTTAACATTAAAAATTGATGCTACTTTTTATCAAGCAGCACTTGTTGTGCACCTTATGCAATTCTTTGTATGTTAACAGTTCATTAGTTTCCACCTGTGTAATGAGTATAACTTAACTCATACTATGTAATGAGTATAACTATAACACCTGTACAGTATTAGCATACCTTGGATTTGTGCTGAAAATATTTTGTGTCCTGTCAAATGTTCTGCTGTCATGACCTGTCTCCAGTTTGCTGCTGCTTCTGCTTTTTTATTCCTGAGAGCTGTGCTGCCTCCATGCTTTGAGTTTCACTGTTGTGTCTCCCCTCAAGTCACGTCATCAACATAGACACTGGCAAGCAGCTCCTTCTTCACTTACTGTGGCAATGAGCCTCAGCCTCCAAACCCAGTACCTCTATGTAAAGTGGGTGAGGAATTGGGGAGCAGTAAGTCCCTGCTGAATCTGAGTCTGCAGTTTTGTTCATACTTCTAGAACCTAGCTATGAAATTCATAGCATGAAAAAAGTAACAAAACCCTTTGTAAACCAAATAATTCCAATATACATTTTAACATAACGAAATATACTGAGTGGTTTTCCAGCTTGCTGATCAAGAAAGTGAATCCAGCTTTTTAAAATTAGACTTTATGTTCAATATTATTATTAAATAAAATGAGAACACTTCATGTGGAATTTTCCATTAATCAGCGACCTGTAAGAATTCATCTAGGCAAGTCTGGTGTTTCTTTTGTCTCATTTTCTTTCATCCTCCGTATTTGCTGAGATCTTTATAAAACACAGATTATTTAAACTGCTGTATCTTCTTCCAGGAGACTAAACCACAAAATTCCCACAAAATAAATCTTGAAAAAGGTTCTGTGGATTTTTGTAAATTATTTTTAATCCTAAAACATGATTACCAGAATTTCTGGGTAAAAATATTTAGAGATGCAATTTTTTTTTTTGTATAGATAAGTCCTCTGGCAGTATATTTGCCAAAGTTCTTAAGAAATGTACTGTTTTGCTAAATCTTAAATTTGTCACAGAGATTCTACAGTTCTACAATATTTTCTTGAAGATTTTCCAGTCCATTTGTACCTTCTGAGTGGTGACTAGAGATAAGACAGTCTTACAAAGAGGATTCCAGGAAAATGTTTGGGATAAAAGTTTCATACTTTATTCTGGTAAATGCACACTGATGTGCCCTAGAAACCTCTGTGTTTGGTCATCCCAGATCTGTCAGTTAGAAAGAAGTGCCATTCTATGGAGAAGGAATGAAAATGTCAAGTTTGAATGTACACTGACAGATTCTGGGGCACAGCAGTTTTTTTCCCAGGACATTTACTACTTTCTCTCCTTTATCCCCTACTTACTTTTTTTGTTCCACTCCAATGTCTGTCTCTGTCTCCCTCTCTCTCTCTCTCTCTCTCTGCCCTCACCCCTCTGCTTCCTTTTAGATAGCCTTTGTAGTCACTTCAGGCAGTATTTTAACAAATCTACAACCTTCTGGAGTAGAATTCCCTTCAAATAACACCACCAAACATTATAACCACATTTATTAAGTGGACTGGCCTGGAAGCGTTACCAACAAAGTAAAGGTTAAATTGTCTGTGAGAAAATGTATATGAATGCATTGAATTGTAACAATATTTATTAATTTTTTTAAGATCCTGGATTGAGTATGTCTTTAGTCATAAGGAATAGAGAAAAACAGAAGTTTCATATAGATGTATTCTTATAGGTGAATTCTCTAATGTGAGTAGATACTTACTAATAAGAACAGACTAATAAAATTAGTCTGACAAACTGTTGTTTGGGCTTGTGATTAATGTCATGGTCAGCAGAATGGTGGGGTGGGTTATTACTGTTCCTTATCACTTGGTGGTACAGAACTGTAATTTACATATTCTATAGGAATGGAAAATAGCCGAGGAGTAGATTTATTTCAATTGTATTTATCACACTAGGGGTACTGTGGTTAAAGTATATCTGCATATATGACAGCAATTCTAACTGCCATTGTAATATTGCAGGTGATGAAGACAACCCTGTTTTAAACTGGAGTTCCAGTTGGATGCATGAAGTTGAATCTGTCTTCTTGAACCAAGTGAAACAATTTCTAATCTAGAATCTGGTTCTTGGCATTGCTGTTATCTCTATCTCAGTGACAGTAGAACTATGAGCCTTTCTATCATGATAGTGATTTAATATGAAATGATAGACATCTGAGGCACTGTACATTTATGAAGTATTTAGTTCCCTCTCCCACAACCCCCTTTTCCTCTTCTTATGCTGTTCTCTTGAGAACCATACACTTAAGATGTCATGTGCAATTTTAAGAAGTATTTATGAGATTAATTCTTCTGCTTAAAAAAGGATCAGGCAGTGTGTGGTTGCATGGTGAGATGCATGAGAGGCATTTAATGCATAGTGATTGGGCTTGGAATATGAATACTGATTATGATGAGAGTGTTTGGAGAGGTAAAGGAGATACAGTTTACTTTTGGAACATGTTTTAACTGTACGCATGTAATCTTTCTAATGCTGTTTATATTGTTTTCCTTTGAGTTCACACTTTGTTGGAATGACACTGAAGGTCCAAATTATAAGAACATTGGGTTTTCTGCTAGTCTGGATTACTTTAGTGCTCATGTCAATATTGTAATAACTTTCAAATTTCCTTTTTGAAGTTGTGCCCTGAAAATAATGCATTGTAATAGCTTTTGCTATTAAAAGTATTACATTTTATAAATAAAGTTTTGATAATGTTTAATAGGAGCTTTTGTGCCATATGAGCTCACATTCAGACATGAGAAGAATGCAATGAAGCATATATATTTGTGTCTAGAAGCCCACTAATATCAGCATCGAATATAAGTGTGAGAGAATTTTATAATTATTTGCAATTTGCTTTTGTGCCTGAGAACGATGGCATTAGAACTTAGTTGGGAACTGACATTTTATTAGTCTTCTACTCTGCTCTTTCTACCAAGTAAAGTATTATTTAGCTAATACCAGTTAACTGGGAATTAGACATCTAATTGCTTTGGATGGTAAAGTAAGATAGATGTGTCTTTGAGGAATGCAGCGGCACACTGAGACTAGACTTCATCTTTGCAGCATTCACATAAATAGCCCATTTGTTACCTGCTAAGGTAGAAGTAAATTATATCCTTTTACGACAAGGTAACCCACCTGGTTGGTCAAGAGAAGGCAGTAGATGTAATCTTTTTGGATTTCAGTAAAGCTTTCAACACTGCCTCTCACATTATCCTCCTGAACAAAATGTTCAGGCCACAGCTGGATAAACACAGCATGTGATGAGTGAGCAAATGGCTCATGGGTCAGGCACAAAGGTGTGGAGGTGGGTCCCTGTCCCTGTCCCCAGGTCATGTGTGCCCCATACCTGTTCCTGATTGGGTGGTTTGGGTGCCTGGAGCTGGGGTAGGGGGAGAAGGACCGAGGAGGGAGCTGCTTGGAAACTCCAGCCATGCGGTTGGAGAAATAAAATCATCCCTGAACATCTACAAAAATACTGCTTCATCTGTCCTTCCAAATCCATCGCCTCATATATATTGTTGTAAGGGTTCCCCGCACTACAACACAAAGGGTTATCGTGAATGGGAAGGATGACATCAGAATGGTGTCCTGTCACTAGTGAGGTTCCACAGGGCTCCATCTTAGACCCTAGGCTCTTCAACATCTTCATAAATTACTTGGACACAGGCCTGCAAGGGACACTAAAGTTTGCAGATGATATAAAACTGAGAGGAGCTGTTGACTCCTTGAAGGCAGGGAGGCCCTGCAGAGACACCTCGACAAGTTAGAGGCAATCACCAACCACATGACAAGGGAAAGTGCCAGATTCTGCACCTGGGATGGGGCAACTCTGGATGTACAGACAGACTGAGCAATGAGATACTGGAAAGAAGTGCTGTGGAAAGGGACCTGGAGATCCTGGTTGACAGAAAGTTGAACATGAGTCAGCAGTGCATGGGCAGGCAGGCAGGCCAACCATGTCCTGGCGTGCATCAGGCACAGCATCACCAGCCAGGCAAAGGAGGGGATTGTCCTGCTCTGCTCTGCTCTGGGGTAACCTCACCTTGAGTACTGTGTGCAGTTTTGGTCACTGCAACACAAGAAAGATATTAAACCATTGGGCACATGGTATGACTCTGTGATGGTGCTGGTGCAGGAGCAGGAGTTGGATTGGAAGATCTGTGAGGGTCCCTTCCAACTCAGCATATCCTGTGATTCTGTAAAATAGTCAGTGGGATCTAGAAAGAGATACTTTGCGTCATAAACATGTTGTCTAAATGTCTGTGAAAAGAACATGAAAGAACTACTTTAGCTGCAGATGTGCACATATCTAAAATTTGACCAATGTACTTAAGATGCTCGCTCTCTTGCCAGAGTTTCTTTATACAAGGCATCAGGATATGACAGGATGTCATGGTCCACTAAGGGGAGCATCAGGGAGTTCTTTTAAAATGGATGGTCTAGGACAAAATTAAGGCAAACAAGAAAAATATCATATCTGAGAACCGTTTATTGGTAACAAAAGGGGCGTTGCCCTACTAAAGAAGAGTAGAAAAGAGAAAAAGAGGAAGGAAAACAGAAAAGTGGGGGCGGAGGGGGGAGAAGAGAGAGGAGAGAGAGAGAAGAAGCGGGCGCTGCCACCATAGGAGCAGGGAGTGCCGTGGATGTCCAAGCGGCGGGGGGTGTGCACCGCTGCCTGCCGGGGAGAGCCCGCACAGCTCCCAGAGGGGCGCGGCTCCACAGGCACAGCTCCTATGGCAATGGGCGGCCGGACGTGAGGTGAGTGGGCGCTCAGGCAGGAGGTGCAGAACCCTGGACGGGGTCAAGGCAGGGATTGCAGCGCCCGGGTAGATCGGCAAAGCAAGGTTAGAGGCAGGCAGGGACACAGGGAAGAAGGACACAGGCCATTGGACACAGGGAGGCAGGACAGGTGACAGGAGGCTCAGAGGTCAGCCGGTGTCCAGCCAAGTACCCAGTGAGAGGGAAGACAAGGGAGCTAGGGTGAGCAAGGGCCAGCAAGGGCAGAAGAACCGAAAATCAGATTAGAGCCAGGGCAAAAAGGACAAAAGGCTGGAGCCCGGGCAAGCAGCAACAAGACTTGAGAGCTTGTGACGCAGTTACTTTTATACCCCCTGGCTCCTCCCAAAGTCCTCCTGCTCACAGGAGACCAGTGGCCCAGACTGAGGTTCTACAGCAGTCTCCAGTCTTCCATTGGTGGAGACCTTTCGCCA
>VYXG01011258.1:633671-714155 GCA_013397235.1 Lanius ludovicianus | reverse complement strand
GCCCGACGAGCTGTCGGGCTTGGTGCGCTGCACCTCGTACAGCCCCGGCGGCGCGCACCGCCAGAGCTGGGCCTCCGACTCCTCCGACTCCGTCACCTCCTCGGGCAGCGACTCCGAGGGCAGCCTCTACAAGGTGATCCTGCTGGGCGAGCACGGCGTCGGCAAGACCAGCCTGGCGCGCATCTTCGGCGGCGTGGAGGACTGCGCGGACGCGGAAGAGGCTGGTGAGGGCACAGCGGGGCTCGGAGGTGCCGGGGACCCCCGGCTCGGAGCCTCCCCTACGGCCACTCCCTCCCAGACCACCGGCAGGGATGGAGGAGAATAACTTCTTTTTCTGAAGTTTTTTTTTTTTTAATTTTCCGTAGGAAATACGTACGACAGATCAATTATAGTCGATGGAGAAGAAGCATCACTCGTGGTGTTTGATATATGGGAGCAGGTACTTACTTATGGTTTGGTCTGTAGTTCTGTTTTAAAAAAAGTAGAAATGAAAAAACTATGCCTATTTCTTCAATCAGACAGGTGACATTAAAAAAATTAGAATTTGTACTGCCTTTTGTTCTCTCTGCAATTAATTACTTGTAGCTAAGCTGGCAGTTTAAAGCCCTACATAGAGCTGAGTGAGCCTCTCTTAATGCTTTGAATAATCAGTATCTTACATGAGCAGCCATGGGAATTACTGTAAAATTAGAGATTGTCCATCTGATCTGTGCAGACCTGATATTCTTTCTGGAAATGAGAGGTTTCTTTTGTTTTGTATTTTAAATAACAAAATCTTTGAAATTTTGGGGAGGTTGGCTTACTTTTCCTGACTTTTTATAATAAAGCTAAGAAAAGTATCTTTAAGTTGCTTACAGTAAAATAAATCATTACTCAGTGTGGAATAGATTTTTCAGCACAATAAATCTATTTCTTGTCTGTTGTTTCAGGATGACAGCCAATGGCTCCAGAACCACTGCATGAAAATGGGAGATGCCTATATTATTGTATACTCAGTGACAGACAAAGTTAGTTTTGAAAAGGCTTCTGAGCTAAGAATCCAGCTGAGAAGAGCAAGGCAGACAGAAGACATTCCTATTATCCTTGTGGGAAATAAAAGTGACCTGGTCAGGTCCCGAGAAGTCTCAGTTGATGGTAAGAGACACTGTGAATTTTGCAAGTGCTGTCTAAAGTGTAGCAAAGGCTGTGCAGGATTGTGGCTGATGGAATGGTCTGGGTTTGATGTAGAAAAATCTGTGATTTGAGGTATTCTGGGGAAATGGAGCCAGCTGGTTCATGCTGAAGGACTTGGTCCCACAGAAAACACTGGAGATGGGGGTGGGGGGGAGATAGGCGGCTGCACAGAGCTCTGAGCTGCAGTGGGAGAGAAAAATGCATCAGAGCTGCAGCTTTAGCACGGAGTTTGGTGTAGGACTATTAAAGCCGGGCTTTAATTGCATGCAGCAGCACTTGCTGGGCTCGGGATGTGACAGTTGGAGCTGTGCTCTTTTAAAGGACACAGTGCCACGTCACAGAGCCCAGGCAACCACAGGAAAGGGGATCCCACACAGCCTGGGCAACCCTTTCTTCTGGAGGTGACTTTGAGCTGACCTGGCAGGACGAGGCTCTCACAACTCAAAAGCGTTTTTGTGTATCTTCTCCAGCTGTGATCAGTGAGAATCCTTTCAGTGAGTTCCAGCTGCCATTTAGAGCACGGGAACCACTGCCAACACCACAGTATTGATTCTGCTTATTTAATCATTTTGTGAGGCTTTTTGTCTGGTTGGGTTTTGTTTCGGAGTGGATTTTTTTTTTTTTTTTGATTGTTTGCCACTGGAAAAAATACTCTGAAATACTGGTGCCTTGATGATGAACCATCTCTCCCTTTCTGGTTTGCCATGCTCCCAGTTTTAAAATTCTGCACAGAAAATTGCCCACAGTTCATCAGGAGAGAATTACTTTTTTCAGGCTGGAGCAGGGCAGGGCTGACCTATTCTGACTTTCCTCAGGTTTACAGCTCTGCCACCCCTGACTGTGGAACTTCATGCTACAGCAATGTTTCAGGGTTAAGTGCTTATATCCAGAACACTGAACATTGTGTATGTCAAATACAGCCCTGGTCAGATCCAGTGGTGCACAACTTTGTGACCTCTACCAATGTGTGCAATGACTTGACCTTGTGGTCTGTATCAGGTCCATTTCAGTTGGTGTGCAAAATTCACTTGTTACAGCAAGGCAGAGATGCAGAATTGCTCAACAGCTTCCAGAATAAACTCCATTTCTTTCTGTACCTCCCACTGTTACGTATCAAACAGCAAGCATGCTTCCAAGGGCCTCTCCTACATCAGCTTTAGCTTTTAAACAGTACAGGGACAGCCTGGCTGAAGGACTTTGCTGCCACGAATTCAGTTCCGTTGATCAAATGAGATTTCTGACCATACCACAACAAAACCAAGAAGAGTAAGAGGGCGAAACTGTGAGGGCAGATTTGGGTTTTCCTATTTTTCAGTAAAACTGTTTCATGGCATTGAAGGCACTCCCTTTACTTAAAGCCAACTTTTGTTTTGTTTTTCTGCCAGTATACACGAAGAGAAGACGTCCATCTCCACTCACCTTCCTTTTTGTCTTTCCGTGCAGAGGGCCGGGCCTGTGCTGTTGTGTTTGACTGCAAGTTCATCGAGACCTCGGCTGCTCTGCACCACAACGTGAAGGACCTCTTCGAGGGGATCGTGCGGCAGATCCGGCTGCGCAAGGACAGCAAGGAGGACAACGCCCGCAGGATGGCCAACACCAAGAGGAGAGAGAGCATCAGCAAAAAGGCCAAGCGATTCCTTGGCAGAATTGTGGCAAAGAACAATAAGAAGATGGCTTTCAAAGCAAAATCAAAGTCTTGCCACGACTTATCTGTGCTATAGGAGCTTTCAGCAAGGCCAGGTGTTGCCCATGGGATGAACAAGCACCTGGCTGTTCAGAGAAGTGTGTAGGTGATCCTCGTGGTGATAACAGCAATGACTTTTCCATTGAGACTCTCCTTAATGCCTTAAGGTGCTCAAGCAAGTCTGGAAGTTACACCACAGTGCTTCATTGATAGATGGGATAAGTTTCAATGTGTGCAAGTGAATGAACTAACTTGAAATATGAGGCTTGACATGCCCACTGTGTACATATGTTCTATATCTTCTTGTCTTGTGGATACCAGAGATGCAAAGATAAGAAAGGATAACTATTGCCACAGACTTGTCTCGTTTGCAGAGCAAAACTTAAACTTGTACGCAGGCTCGTACACTCTTTTTAGTATAAAGCAAGCAATGATAAATCTTTTTAAACTTAAATGGGGGAGGGATAGAACCACAGTAGAATGGGAGAAAACAAATTATATATATATTTAAATACAGAACAAATATCATTTTATGAAGTTAATTTGCACTTCCATTAACTGTTATTCAATTAATTGGTTACTTGTTTACATGCAGATTTTATAATAAAATATTATTTCCTGTTATAGTAAACTGTGCTTTTCTCATGGTGTGGATAAAGAATGATAGAGCAGTATTTTTATACTGACCTTTTTCCATGGTACAAAATGTTATACCCAGACTGAAGATTTACATGGGATAAAGTTCTGGAACAAGATGAATAAGGAAAATCCTGTGTCCTTTTCTTTAATGGAGGGTTTCTTTAAGAAGTAAACCCTGCTTTTATGAGCACTCTACTTCAATAGCTCTTCTTGGGAAGGGAGGCCCTGACCCTTCATTTTATTGTTCATCCTAAGCCTGGTTCTCATCAGCTCTGGCAGGAACAGGGCTTTATATTCACCCTTTAGTTAGATTGATGTCTTGTGTTTATACTGATAAGTTGAGCCCTGTAATGTTTGAAGCCCCCTCCTGGCTTGAAGGTCTTGTGTTGCAGCCAAGATACAAATGCAGGAGGTTGGAGTTTTCCTTTTTGACAGCGGTATAATTATCCAATCTACTCCCACTCCTGTAGCTACCCTCCAGTGGGTTCAAGAAGTTCAAAGCAGCCTGGCAAGGGTGTTTGAAGGAGTTGTAGGATGCAGTTGTGAAGAGTGGCCTTCAGTGCTGTCAAAGTTTTCATGGCAATTTAGTGTGTTATAATCCATGTTTTTCCAAGATTTTTCCATGTTTGCTATTAATGAAGTTAAAACCAAACAGGTTGCAATGCAAGAGCTGGGACTTACGGCATTTTCTTTACAAGTTCCTCTTCATAGAATGTACTCTCTTAAAGGTAATCCATAAACTCAGTCCTCAAAACCCATGAAACACACAGTGCTCTGCTCCTTTCCACTTTCCCTGCCTGATTACAGTTCATTAAAAATCGTTCCAGCTGCCTGAGAGCCCAGTTTGTCCATGGTTTTGAGGGGCTGAGCTTTGCCAAAGCTCTGGGAGGCTGCCTTGGGTCTCACACCTTCCACTGGGCTTCCAGAGCTCAGGCAAACAATTCTCCATGGAGTTATCAGAGGGCTCGGGCACTCGTCAGGGAACAGAGCAGGAATTCACTCAGGGAGTGCAAGAATTTGCCAGTTCCCATCTCCTGCTGTGCTGCTGGTGGGCCTGGCTGCTTACATGCCCACTTTAGCTTGTGTTGCTGCTAACAGGTCGTGTTTCTTATGACAAGAAGTGTTGCCTTTGTGTTCTGAGTGGTTTAAAGTGAATGAATCTGTCCTGCAGTCAAAGCTCACATTTACCTGAGCAGATATTTTAGTTGGATTTGGCTTTTTCCCCCCACTAGCCTTGCTTTCTGGCAAGCTATTTTCTGTTATGTATCTATTATTATCTATTATCTATCCCTTATTATCCGTTATGGGACATCTGACCACTGGCAGAGTATGGCACCAGGCATCTTTGTGCATGGAAGCTTTTAATGTCAACACCAAAGCGATTGCTCTAACCCTGAAAATTCTACAGCAAGGGTGTCCAAATGTGGATAAATGTGGCACATCCCTATTCAGGTACAAGCCAAGGTTAACAACAAAACTGCATCATTGTTGGCACAGCCTCAGACTTCTGGTTGCCCTTTGCTTTCACAATGACCAGGAGAGCACTGATCTGTCTGACTGATTTATGGGATGAAGTTCTGTCTGTAATAAACACAAGGAATGGGATGCACACCTGAGTGGAGGATTGGGCACTTCACAAAGCAGCAATGATGTGTTGCATCACTGTGGCTTCCAAGCCTCTTCAAGGTTGTGATTACCAGCTGTGATTTTTGCACAATGGCATATAAATCAGGCATTCTACTGTTCATGAACTCAAAGGCCAGTTTGGGGCAATTCTTAAGCCTGAGATATTTCTGAGGAGCTCTAGCACGTTCCTAGTGGCTCATTTAAACCGTAGAAAAGAATTTGTATTTTGGAAGTATGTCATACAGGACACTGTGAGACAATAAACTGTGGGTCTCTCTAAAGAGACGTGGGCTAATCTAGAATGTTTTCTATCAGGTAATATTGTACAATAAATTACTTATTCAAATCCTCATTATATAATTTTTTTCATTCATTTTTTTTGTACAGGTATTAGCATAATTCAGCCATGGCTCTTGAGAAGGGGAAGGTTTGTTGTTATTGCAACAACAACAAATTCTACACTGTAGAAGTATTATCATGAGTACTGTTTAGCAAAGAACTTGAAACTCCTGGGTGATATTCTACACAGAAAAAAAAAATTGGATGTAATTTAGTGGAATTTCCAAGCAGACTTTTTGGAAGCACTTATACAGCTCTAGGTAAAAACCAGTAACAGGGTGACAAATGTCTCTAAAAATCAACTTTCTTCAAAAGGTTATCTTTAGCCTCAAACATTTGAAAGTCATCTATAAGTTTTTGTAATTTGAGATGTTTTACTGCTGTGGTTACTCAGATTCTTGTCACTAATGGAGTGAATCTATCATGTGAAAGATAGTGAGCCCCAGACAGCAACATTTTCTCTAATTGTTACCAAAGTAGAACAGAGTATAAGGGGTAATGTGTGAATTTTCATATTTTTTGCCAATGCACATCAGTTTTAATTTGGAGAGACTGTTCACACAGTCATTTAATTTTCACTGCTTTCTCTGCTGCTGCCAGCTGAAGTTGCTACTACTGCTGATTGGGGTGGTGGATTCTGTGTTGGCACAAATCCATTTGGAACAGCCATTAACAACCACAGTGCAAGGACATTGCCTTTTATATGTGACACATGTGCTAGGAAAACAACTCAAAACCCTCGGTGCTTGCTGTGCTAAACCAAGACTGTACATTCTTCACCATATGAAAAATCTAAAAAATATCATTCCTCCACCTGCCAAAACCACGAAGCATAAAATCATGTCACATAAATATAGACGAAATGTTATCTGCTGGGGAAGACTTGACATCACCAAAAATGAAGTTTTACTCAGATGCATTTTCTCAAAATAGGACCAGAAAAACCAGAGCATGATCTACATAGTAACATTGCATAACATCACCATTCCTCACTGACAAGGAAAATAGAGTGAGCTGACAGTGATTAAGACTGCAGTGTATGACAGAAAATGGATAAGATGTAGTCTAAAAAAAGTGAGTTAACGCTCACTTATATTTACTTCAATGCTCTCAATTTTATTAAAAGACAATACAGGTTTAATTCCAAGTACATCACAGAGACCTGAATCAATCTGCAGCTGCAATCAAAAGTGAGGCCTGTGCATTCCGGGAGGGTCCTTTAACTTATAATAAACCACAAAAGCTTTGGCAAATCCTTGACTCCTTCTTTGCAAAAAGGAATATCTGAACACCAACACTACTGAAGAAACGAATCTCTAAAAATTGAATTAGCAAATGACATCAACGGTCCTTGTGCTCTATGCCATGGCTGTTGAACAGGGAAGTAAAAGATAAAAGAAAGAACCAATTCCAATGGCATGTCTTCAAATAATATCTCTACAGCCTGCTGTTCAGAATTCAAGAGGGAACAACGTTGTTCAACTTAAAAATGTACTATGGATTCTAGCACAAGAAGGTAGGAAGCAGGCTAAAGAATTTAATTCTCTAGCAAAATAGTATCAGTTATGTACCACAAAAATGTTCTGCCCACTGGGTAAAATGGCAGTTGTATGTCTTAAAGACTTTCCTCTCTCTTGCTGACTTCTCCCCCTCCTCTTTTTCCTATTTATAAATATGCTGCTGGATGAATCATTGGAAACCAATTAGGAGCATACAGATCTTTTTTTTTTTTCCTAGTAATACCCATATTTATCACAGGAAATGAAGAAAATAATAATCTGAACTACTGTTTGGTGCTCAGAGGCATAGATAAATAGAATATGTTTGAAAATATTAATCTTTCACCCTCCTAAAAAAGCTTCTTCAAGTTCTTAAACTTAGGGGTTGGAGAAAGGAAAGGATTTGGACCACAAGTGCTCCTGCTCAGAATAGTTTAGTCAGACCCAGGAAAATCTCCTCATTTTGTTCCTGGCAGTAAATCCCACTTCCATCAGCCTCATTATATCAGCATAAATAATTATGGCACTGTTAAGTTTGCAGTCCCTTTCTCTGGGAATGACAGTTTTTACTTCAGTGGGTGCCTTGGCAGAGGAACAGTAGTTTTTGTCTTGTCTAAATGGGATTGTTGTAATGCCTTGTGCTTAACAAAGGGCTCCCAGCAGCTGCAGGTAGCAGGAAATAGAGCCCTGTAGATGGAACTGGCTGTGACAGAGGAGCACAGCACTGTGCAGGTCGTGACTCCCACACTTCTCAGCTGGAGGGATGACCTGAGAAAGGCTGTAAATGGCATTGGACAGCACCAGTGTCAAAAATGCCTCCCTTTGTTGGGAGTCTCTTGGCTGGCTACAAAGCTTGTTGGGCACCCTGCAGGGTCAGAGGTGCTGCTTGGGTTTGGAGTGCTCCATGAGAGCAAACTCTGCATTTCTAAAGGCAGGGGCTCAGGTGGGTCATTGCAGGTGTTGGGGTCCCCACAGCTGAGGGCATTTGACACTGGGAGCTGCAGGAGCTCCTGCCCTGACATTGCTCCTGCAAGTCAGGGATGCCTGGCTGGGCTCTCACCGGGAGCTTTAAATCCATGCAGCTCCTCCTGGCCTGCCATTGGAATTCAGAGTCTGCCACTGGAATTCAGAGTCTGCCACCGCCCTCCGTGAAAACAGTGACAGAACGGCGGGGATCAGCCAGGTGCTGAACAACTTTCTCAGAGACTTTTCAGCTTTGGGTGTCTCAGTCGTGGAGCACCTTTGTCACACCCTTTTCATGTCAGCTGCAGCTTTATCTCTGCAGCCTCCATGGTAACACGCTGTCACCCTTGCACTGCTCTGCTGCTGCACGACTTACTGGGAATCACCAGCTGTAACACGAACCTGGGCCCCCAGCTCACTGCTTTACATAATGTTGTCTGGGTAAAAATGTCAGATCTTGCTGCATTTAAGTCCCTGGTTAAGACGGCATAGCAAATTAAATTACTCTCTTCCTGAATGTCAGGGCTATGGCTGCTTTTGCAAGGCGAAGGGAATGTGAGATTTTCAGCTAATCTCTGTGTGGAGAATACAAAGAAAATCTTATGGAATCCAAAAGCCATTTTACCCTGTAACCATTTTTTTCAATGCAAATAGTTTAGGCTATTGAATGTTGTTGTGTATGCTCTTCTGCCCTCTCACTACTCATGAATTCTTGGATCTCTATCCTTCCTGCCCAGTCCAATATGGAAAATCTTCTTACAAGTCTGACATATGAGATCTCAGGGAAGAAAAGTGAGGTGAAACACTTGAGCAATTGGAAAGTTTCCCTGATTTTGAAAGACACTAATAAAAGCATTTTATTCAACAAACCAATGCTTTTGTGCAGGGTTTACAACTTGCAAGTCTACATCACTTTGGTAGCCCATTAAAGTAAAAAAAATTTCTGTGTTATAGAAAACACAGAACTCATTAATCTTCATCAATAATAAATATTTTCCTTGTCCATCTTGATACCGTGCAGCAGATCTGTCTGTAATAAACCACACAGAAATAGAGAAAACGGAAACTACAAGACCAGGCTGTTCCAATCAACCTTTTTGTCATTACCAATAACTTGTGCAAATAAAGACCCTCAATTCATGTGTATGATAAATACACAACAAATGCATCTACCTGTGGTCCTTACTAATGAACTGTTTTTCTTCCTTTTTTCTTCTTGGTTAGTAATTAAAAAGGTAACACTGGAGGTCTAAGCTATAGCACAGAAGTAAATAAGCATGAAAATAAGGCAGCAGACAGCACTGAGTAAGCAAATAATGCCTCCTGCACATCTGTCTCCTATTCAGTGTCAAGTTTTCAAGACCCTGCAGAGCTGAGGGATCCCTGCATTCTGCACAACATTTATCCAATGGCTGGGCTGGTCGAGTACCACAGCAAAACTCCTGACCAGCCAAGTCCTCGAGTGCAAGGATTTAGGCTGCAAGCAAACACCATTGTACCTCCTGCCTTCCCAGGGATTTCATTAGCAGAATATCCAGCTCTGTTTAGAGAGGTTTCAAGGGTTCTAGAAAACAGTGCATTGTCTTCTATAAACATAGTCAAAACCAAAAAGGTGTTAGGAGCTTTTTAATGAACAGTTCTATACTCAGCCTTCAGAAAATTAGTAGCAAATTAGATGCCTAGTTAAATTTACAGATCCTGGCTTGGTTAGCAATTGGTTCACTTTTCATTACAGAGTAAATAATTAACCAACAAATCTTTATTATTTCAGTCCCCAGGTAATGTTCTGCCCTTCAAGGCTAAGAGGCATTAAGAGCATTGCATTTTAACCACAGAAATTGTGAATTGATTGACTTTCTCTTTTTTGCTGGCTTGGTTTGTGATCCCTTTAAACTCACCCTGTTCTCACCTGTCCCCCCTCCAGTGGGAGTGAGATCTCCAGACTTTGAAGTGAGCCCTGCAGCTGAGTGTTTTCCCTGCTTTTCTGCTTTTCCTTTTCTTTTTGAATGACTACTGCTACTGTAGCATTCATCTGAGGAGTCTGGTGTAGAGCAGATGTCAAGTACAAAGAACAAACCGCAGGCAAATTTTGACAGGAGTTTGGATGTTGTGAATATTGTAAAGGCAAATTAGTATTTTGGATGGTAACTTCAGGTCATCCTTGGCTGGACAAAGATTTTAATACTCTCCTCATTAATAAATGTATTGTCAGTACAAAAAAATATGTCAGTGTTTTGTAGGTTTGTTTTAATTTAGGAGCTTTTAAGCATTCAGGTACTCTAAACTTTCGGTTTTGTGCTGAGTGGGGTAAGTTTGGTGGCAAGTATCAAAACCAAAATTGTTTCTATAAAATCAGGTTTATTTTACACTGGGTTTTCTCAGGCTTTAAAATTTGGGTGTCACGGTCAGACTGACTCTGTTGGCAGCCACTGGTGTCACACAGGAGCCAGGGTGAAAAGGAAAGCATTGACACGAGCTTGTGTGCAGCTGGATATTCCATTCAAGGGAAGGGCTGGAGGGTTTGGGATGCAGAGCACCGGGAGCTCCCTGCTGGAGCTGGAGGATGGAGAGGATGAACAGGCCACAGCAATCCTGCAGGTCCGGCTGCGTTGGGCACTCTGGGTCACCCCTGCTGCCAGCTCTTCCCTGCCCACCCTCCACAGCCAAATCCAGGGGTTCTTGGGCCGAGGCAGAGAAAGGAAGGACAACCAGGGGAGGAATGAAAGCATCACTTGCACTAATTCCTGGTTTCTGAGCTGCTTCAAGAAGAAGCACAAGGGTTGCTGACTTCGACAAGGAGCTGGGCCTGAAGAAGACCAAGTGAAAATCTCCAAAGTGCTCAAGGAAGAGTTTGCTCTTCCATGCCATGGTGGGAAGCTTCCTGCATCTCAAAGCATCACCTCCACCCTTCCTACTCTCCCCTCCCTGTTGCCCCCCCAGAAAGCTATTTTTAATTCACTGATTGTAAAGCTTTGTTTCCCAACAGCAGGATAGATGTTTAATTAAAACTCCACCTGGTACTAACATAATCCAGCAAAATCCATCCATTTCAGGAAATAAATCCTTGACGAGGTTGGTTAACCCTAGCAATGCAGTTTTCTGCACTCTCCCTTGAATTGTGCTGTATTTCTGTAAGAAAAGCTGCCAAAACCATTCAAATCTCTAAAACATTTTGCATGACAATGGAAATGCTTATTAAGGTCACTTGGTGAACAAGGACAGAAAACATTAACTGCATTTTAATGCTTTTTGTAATTCCCACAAGGATGAACAGTAAGGAAACCCCAGGCTGAAATTCCCAACACTCCTGTCCCTACCTGGATGGCAGAGAAGGCACAGCACCTCTGCTGTATAATGTACTCACAGCTCTGTAATTCCTTATTCAACTCAGTACTATTTATGCAAATAATGTTATTTGGATCACAGGACAAATCCTGCTCTTTTGTGGAAAGTCAGCAGATTCAGGCCCTGCTTTTGGAAACATCAACTCCTGCATCCTGTCAGCAGGGACATTGCGTGTGGATAATGAAAACTGAATGAATGTTTCCAAGGCTGTTGGTTTAGAATTGTGCTATTGCTACACTATGGGAAAAACAAAAATAGAATTGGGCATTGTGAGAGTGTCTGCTTCACCTTGTGAAAATGAGTGGTACATTTGCCTTTTGAAAAGGGAATAATTGCAGGGCAGCTTCTGTGAGACACGAGCACACTGGGGCAAACACGTGAACAAGCAAAGAGAGTTCTCCAAACTGATCAAAACCAAAGACAAACAATTCTTCCACTGATGAGGAACATTGTGAGCTTAAAGGTGAATATTACATTTTTTCCTTGTCTTTCACAATTCAAACCCATTCCAATTTAGTTGAAAAAGGGCATCTTGGAAAATGGATGGTTCTGCATCCAGCTGCTTTAGCTTCCAGAATCACTGCCTGATGAGATTGCTCCACTTCTCTAATGCAAACAGAGAATACCCTGGGGGGTTGTCCTGAGGCTGGGAATAAGAAACAAGCTGAAAGTCTCCAAGAATTGAGTGAGGGTTTCCTTCTGAGCCCTGCAAACACAATGTGTTAAACACCCCGCCTGGTGAAGTCAATGAGCTTTCATTCCCTCAGACATGGCTGCAGCTGCATTTCCTGTCAGTAAAGATGCAGTACCTTGAAAAGGCACATACGGGAAAAATACTTGTATTTTCAAGTGTGTTTTGGACAAAAATGGCAAACTATGCACAGAATTTGAAACCTGTACCTCATGTTACGTGTTTCCCACAGGAATGTTTTGACAGGTGGATGCATTCAGACACAGAAATTAAGAAAATGAACCCAGTAAAGGTTTCCTGATTGTTCTTGTTTCCAACATCTCGAATATTCGAATGACTAAATGCAGAAGTATGTTTCTATGTCTGGAAGGCAATTAACAACAACAAAACTGTGGACAAGTCTTTCATTTTATTTGATTAAAAATAGAGCAGAGGTCAGAGTCCTACAAAGACAAATGCTTCCACCACACTTTCTGCTGCAGAAGAGCTTGGTTGAGTTCAGAGGAACAGCTTTAATTTAAGAAATTAAACATCTGCTGGGGTTTTTGAGGAGCTGACCTGCTCCAGCTCTCTCTCTACCACCTCTTTGCCAGCAGGAGCATGTCCTGCCCCCCAGACCCCTGGCTGACCCAGCTCAAGGCACAGGACGAAAAGTAGGGCTGAACTACCTCCTGGATGCTCCTCACCTGAGAGGTGCCCTCCTTATTTGTGAACAACATTTTAAAGGCCCTCAGCAGGGTCCCAAAGCTCTCCCATCACAGCTTTCACTGCTGAGAGCTCTCCTGTACAGGCTGGTGTGTGTGAGAGAATGGATCAGAAGGGAAACCTGTGGGCAGCTTTGCCAAAGGTAACTTTATTATTGCTCCTTCCCTGATTTGCTGACATTTGGCCTTGTGCTTGATGCTACTTGAACAAAATTCAGAGTAATTTGTGCACAAGTGTTTGCAGAGCTGCTGCTCTAATGGCTGACCAGGACATACACTGTGCTATTGCTCTTCTTTTTGGGCAAACCAGTATGTTTATCTCAGAATAATTTATCTAAAAGACTTCAGGATAATACTGACATTATAGTAGTGCCCAATATTTACATGAAAACAGGAGAAATCAAAAGCATTCATCCACTGTTGGATTTTGTGGCTTTATATCATGGGAATGGTCAATTAAATTTAGTCAATTCTTTTAATTTAGTTTATACCAGGGATGCAATTAAGCCAGTTTTCTGACACTGAGCCAGACAGTAGGCACAACTGGCTTTAAAAATTATTTTTCCACTTTTTTTTTTTTTTATCATTCACTTTCAGTAAACATAAGCATTTCCACACAGCTCTAATAAACATCCATTTAATATTAATGAATAGCATTCACAATAAATATTCTTCTCTAATGTCCCACTCTGATCATATTTTTACTTCCAATTTTCTGGTATAAATGAGCTCTTATTTCACCCTTTCACAGGGCTATTTAAATATCAGGCTCCAGGTATGTGGCTGGACAGAACCATCATCAGTGTCACTTATGGAAAAATGTTTCAGTGAGGTCCCAGCACAGCACCCAGGGCACTGATGAGCTCAGCCCCTCTCTAATGAGCAGGTGGCAGCTGAGATCCCTGATAAATGCCTCCCCTGGCAGTCACCTCTCTAAGGCTGAAGGGGGATTGCTTTTTTAAAAGTTAAAACTCAGAGTCTGAAAAAGAAACAACATTTTTTGGCAACTGTAAATGAAAAAATAATCCAGAGCCATGACAGGTTAGAGTTAGGCCTTTTAGAAAGAAGTCAGTGTTTCTTTTCTTTGCTCTTTCTTTTGACTGAAGGGTCCAAGAGTAAATTTATATGAGCATAGTTTCCACTGGAGATGTGTGCACAGTAGGTTACCTACTGCCAGGAGACTAAGCATGAATCCTCCTTGTTTCTTGTGTAGGTGCTGTATATTCCTAGCTAATGTATTATTTCATAGGAGTTATGACATGTATTTTAATTACATTTTAACATAGTATTTGCATCTTACTCCATTAATATATTTTGAAATTTTTTTCAGTTATTTCTAAGCAAATCAGTAGGTTAAAATAGGGTAATACAGTTTTCTATTTACATTCTTTTGTTTCATTTCAGGGTGTCTAAATGAACATTTGCTGCCCCCTTATTGATCATTTCCTTCCCATACCTGAAAAGAGAAGCAGTTTGCATCTATTAATAACTTTGCTGTGACACATACCTTAGTGCTCCACAGAGTAAATATTGTAGGACTCCACATGCAGCATAAAATAAAACAGTCACAAAATCCCAGAATGGTTTATGTTGGAAGGGACCTCAAGGCCCATCCAGTGGCACCCCTGCCATGGGCAGGGACACCTCCCACCATCCAGTGCCCCCCCTGCCATGGCAGGGACACCTCCCACTGTCCCAGGCTGCTCCCAGCCCCAATGTCCAACCTGGCCTTGGGCACTGCCAGGGATCCAGGGGCAGCCCCAGCTGCTCTGGGCACCCTGTGCCAGGGCCTGCCAACCCTGCCAGGGAACAGTTCCAACAGAAGTCCCTGTTAAGAGAAGTAGTAGAATATTATAAAAGGTGTGGTCTGGTCACTGACAAAAACTAAACCAACATTAATTTTTTACTACTTATTTTATCAGCATTAAAATAAGGAAATAAGCTTTTAGTGCTATATACAGATTTATGATCCCAGCTATTCTCCATTCTAAAGATGGAAAGCCTCTTCCAATAGAAAAATCTCCTACAGGGCTGTCATCCTCCTATGAGTAGCTGCCTTATTCATGTGCCTAAAACTGGATGTCTACTCAAGAAAGTGGGTGAATCATGCTTTAAATCAAGAGTTATTCTACTGAATTGACCTCACACTGCTGTGAGATCAGAATAGAATATAGAGAGACCCCTTCTGAACACATTTTTTATATTTTTATGCGAAGTGAGTCTCAAGCAGCAAGGAGAGCAGAGGGCTGGGGTGAGATGCCAGCTGGTGTAGATAAATGAGGTGCAGTGGAAGGGAAGGCCTGGCTGTGCTGAGCCTCATCTGGAGGCAATCTCTGTGGGAAATCCCTTTCATGCAGGCTGCCCATGTCCCTTCTCACCCCTCTGCCAGCAGGACTCACACATGGCAAGACTGTGGCTTCCCAGCACTGCCAGGTAATGCCAACTGCTCCACGTCACTGACTGCAGGGAAAGAGTAGAGGGGAGTTTAATTCCAGGCTCTCTGAACAAACTGAGGTCTCAGCAAGGCCCAGCTAAATCCAAACATTCAGAAATTTAGGGTGAGCAGACAAGACACATCTTCACAGTAATAATAATTGGATCATTACACTGTGATCTACCAGGAACAGGGGACCAAAAGAGTCCTTTGTACCACATATACTATTCCTGGATCAGAAAAAGTGAGTTTTGTCCCTAAAGTCACAATTAACCTGCTCTGGGAGCTTGAACCATGAACAGAAACCTGACTGTGATTGGGATTGCTGTAATCTTATAACACATTCATCTACAGCCTACTTATTATTGCATTTGTTCCATAATTAGATATAAAATGGTGCAGGATGACAAATGCAATGACCCAGCAAAGCAGAAAAGTATGAAAATAAGGTGATAACACTGTAGGAGAGCATAACAAAGACTTACAAAGACTGAGAAAAATCTCACAGCCGTGCACTGACAGAACATTGAAGCACAGCCACTCTCCTTGTTGGCAGGAGGGAGTTTGTGCTTTGTCTCACTTGGATACCACACTTCCCAAAGAGGGAGATTCATCCCGGGAAACGTCACCGATATTTCTCGCAGCGCTGACGTCTGTCTGGGTGGTGACATCAGCACCAAAGGAGCAGTCTCCATTTCCTTGCTCTTCACACCTTCTAGATATTACAGAAAGATTTCCAGCACTCCTGTGAGGTCTCTCCACCCTTGCAAAGAGCAGCCCATGATTATTCAGATTCTTTTTCCCCCTCCATGGTGGTTCACAATACAGCGAATGGACACAGGCACATTTTTCCTTCTGAGCAGTGAAACCTCTGTAATGTTCTGACCCATTTTTCCTTGGACTGGTGTCATACAAAAAGGTACAATGTAGAGTTTTACTCAGGTTTGGTTAAACCTAAGTTTCCTTTATTCAGAGGAGTGGAAATGGCTCAGGCTTTTCTCTCACTGCTTACTATGACCAGAATTGTTAGCTCAGCAAGGGAGTAAAAAAAGGAGGTAACTTAATTACTGTTCATGTGGGATATCCTGTCTTTCCCGTGGGTCATTTTAACACAAAACATAAATAGAGACCCCATATCTGAGAAATATCTTTTCTATTGGTACACTACCAGTAAAGTAAGAGCAGTGTGTAAGCAATGGCATTTGTATCAAGGGGCCCTGATGATTTTGTATGATGGGCTGATACATTGAGACACAGAGTCTTCCTTTATGCTTTTTGCCTTTTTTTAACCTGTGGAAAACATCAGTAACCAAAGCATGGAAATGCAACACCTATCAGTTTTCCAAACGTTCTCTGCTTCCTCATGTCATCTGGTGGTCAGCGATTTTACAAACAAATGTTTCTGCAGTGATGGGAATGAGATGGATTTTTTCCACATGACCTTTACAAGAGCAGAATGCTGTCACCTGAGCAGCCACCTGTGTAATCTGCCCGTCTGTTTAATTACCCTAAGACTTTATTCAGACCTGATTCAAGGTTGATGGTGATTATTCAGATGATCATGAACTATAAACTTATCCTGGGGTAAAATTTTTCAGAAGTGCAGGGGCATCTATTGCTCAGATTTTGTTCTGACCATCTGTAACTATAATAACCTGCCACGTGGAGATTATTAAAGAACAAGAAACCTGACTGTAGCAGGTACTGAGGTGAGCTGAGGAGCTCAGACCAAACCCATATGCACGATTACAGGTTGGTTCAGAACTCATTCCTGAGCACTGAAAGCTGCTCAAGATTAGGCAGATGAGCTCAGAAAACTGATTAGAAACCTGACACAAAGACATTTTGCATTCCAGATGATTCAGTGGACATGGTCACTGTCCAGCTCTACTCAAGGTTAAATCCTCTGTGATTGTTAGAGCTTATCCTTTCTACTGCCAAGGGACAGTCTGGACATTTCCTTGAAGTGCAGCCAGATTTCAGCCATGGGGGTCCCATTTAAAGGAAAATTAAACACAGAATGTTGTGTTTAATTTCTTAACCTCTGCAAACATTTCTGTTGTGTAGTAGCATTTCTGATCTGTGCTTAGGGGCACTGTACAAACAAGCAATTATTCTGATTAGAAAGAGGAGAAAGGAGGGCTGAGGTCTCTCTAATGCCTATCAGTCAACTTCAGAAGAACAGGACTAATTTTCAGGGAGTCATGGCTCTGAATGGGTTTGGTACTGGTCTCATTGCCTAGAGGAAAGACATCATCCTGGTTATTTGCAATTGATTTCATCTGAATTAAGAAGATAATTTCTCTTTTAGGGCTTTATGCTGTTTTTAACAGTTTATCTCATTAGCAGAAAAAGCTATGTAGAGGAACCTGAAAGGTATTGTGGCTCAATCCCACTGTGTTCCTCATGCTGCCATAAACCCACCCAGGACTCCACAATTATTGCTCTCCCCTCATTTCCACAGTTTAGTAGCACCACTGAAGTCCATGAAATGGCACCACTGTAAACCATGAAAGGGCCAAACAGACTGAGCTGGCTCACCTGCACTCCCACAGTCTGGTGCTGCAGACAGGAAACCTTTCAAATACAGACAGAAAAACTTTCAGCTTGCTGGGAACTTTCCAATCCCTTCTACTCTTCCAGGTCCCTGTGGCTGGTATCCAGGAAATACATGCAAAATCCACTAGTATCAAATAAAAATACTTTGATTTTAATATCTCTGTCTTGAGCAGCTTCTTGTTTGCTTTATATCTTGAGAAACTTTTATACCAATAACATTTTTGAAACAGACCAAGAATAGAATTTCAGTGTAAATAAGGGACTATAAAAGCTTTGTCTGGTCTTTATTTACTTAAAAGAAGTATCTCAATGTTTAAAAGAAGTATTTGGAAACTCTCTTTCCTCCAAGAAAAGTTATCAACACATAAGCATTTAAAAAAATTTTCATAGAATAATTTAAAAGAACCTCCTGAAAGCTTGGGCCTGAAATTGTTGTTGTGGCAGCTCCAAGAAATCACAGTGCATTCTGCAGCACAAGCTGGGTCCTTAACAGGCAACAGACACCCATAAATCACCAAAGTGTTCCTGCTTCTTC
Source organism: Lanius ludovicianus (assembly GCA_013397235.1). Classification (NCBI taxonomy): domain Eukaryota; kingdom Metazoa; phylum Chordata; class Aves; order Passeriformes; family Laniidae; genus Lanius; species Lanius ludovicianus. The sequence goes on along the minus strand of VYXG01011258.1, from coordinate 695,964 downwards.
CACCTGTAAAGAGTTCCTGATCATTCTGCATAAAACCCCCAGCTTGGATAACAGGGAAAGTCCAGAGAGGAGAGATCTAAGAGAATAGTCCAAATATATTCTTTACTATATAGATTCTTTATTATATATATTCTTTACTGCTCAAAGCGTTAATTTTTCAGTTTTTAGTCAGCAGCTACATTTTCAAAGAAGATTTTCACATACTCAGCCTGTCTTTAGGTCTCTAATTACCACGCTGCATCACCTTTGCACAATGAGTGGTGGAAAACAAACACGACATCCTACATTTGTAAGGACAGATGCTGTCTCTGACTGGAGTCACTCACTTAAGATACGTTTGGAAAACCATGTTTAGTGGGTACTTGGGGTCTCATAAGGCACGGGGACATTTTGGGGAAGGCATCATAATTATTCAAAAAAACCAAAGTCCCCTTAACTTAAATATTCTCTTCCTGCTCAGTCCTATCATGGAGCCTGCAACCAAAACAAAACAATTGCCATTGATTCTGTTTGCCTTTTAATTCCTAACAACCAGTTTGACTTCAGTAACTGCCTCTGCTAGAATAACAAATGGAAATTCTCCTTCCCAGCCATAAGCACCATCTGCCATTTCATAGGTGCCTCAGTGACTCATTAATCTGTGCTTAAATTGACTTTGCACGGAACACTGCCATTTCATTGCTGCTGTGCTTTGCACACCTCCTTGGACCCTTAAAGGCAATGCTGAGGGTGTCAATATCCCTGAAAACCCTTTCCAGGTTTGTGTAACCTGTGCTGGAACTTTATTCTTGTATTATTTTCCCCACCTGTCCTCTTCTGAATTCTGAGCAGCAATATAATTCAAATACAACTGTGTTATTTTTCATAGAGAGAAACTAAAGTATATATATTTTTAAGGGGATTTTAAAATGTTTTGTATGAGCTAAAAGTGTCTTTGGATTGCATAACTGTCCAAGTGTGAGTGCAGAGTTGAGTTTCATGCACTGAAATAGATATTAAATGCATGTGGAGAAGTATTTCTAGAGATATTTTGGACCTTTCTTGAAAGGCTACTCAGAAAATATTACTGGAACTTCTTTAAATAACAAATTTATACCAATTTGACTTCTCCTTAAAATTATTTTCAAGTGCATCTATTTCCATATACTTTATAGCTATTGAATACATACTAAATCCTTAAGGTCATATTGCTTAAAAAAACCCAAAAAACTAGAAATTCTTATTACAACCAAATATGCTTTGCCCACATCTATAAAAAATGTGTTTTTATACACATCCCTTTTCTCTCGTGTTTGTCACATCCCTACTTGTTATGGCAGATCTGAAACACTGCACCTGGAGGTCTCTGCCTGGAAAAACCAAGTAGCCCCATTTAAATCCAGATTTCTGTCCCTGAGATTTTGCTACCAGCAGCAGCAGGACATGGAGGCCTCAACAGGAGCTGGATTTTGTGTTCCAATCACATTTTTCTGGGGGTGATATGAGGGACAAATTCAGACAGGTTAGAGAAAGTTTATCTCCATAACTCACTCCGTTTCATTTCCCTGTATTGTAAATATTTTAAAAATTGGATTTAAACATCACGTGCCATTTATTAGTAGCAGCTAATACAAGTTTTCCTTTTGCTCTAGTACCATCATGTGTATTATAAAACATGTTTTAAAAATTGGCATGAGGAAAAGATGGAGGTGAGCAGCCAGAATTGAATTCCCTGACCATAACCACAGCAGTAAAAGATGAAAAAAAGGTAACATGACCAAAGATGTCTTTCTCCTCTGCGGCTCTTGACAAAACTTAGCAAGGTAACACCCACCTCCCAGCTCCTTTCTAAAATGGCACATTCCTCTGCATTCAAAGTTTTTGCACACCACACATCTCAATCTTTGTAAATTTAGCCAAATATTTCATTATAATAATTCAATTTATATAAATTACATAGTTTTTATACTAATAAGTTCAGAAATTATTTGCATTCCCAGAGAGAAGACTAGAACTGAATATTAGAAAAACAACCCCCAAACATAAAATGCCTTTCCCCCCCAAAGATAACCACAACCATCCATGTGGGAAGGAGAAATACCATGCCTTACTCTTTGGGGTTAGGGCATTCTTTTAATTTGCCATTTGGCATTATGAATGCAGTAAACAAAGAGAGAAAATATAGAAACCATGTGACTGCTTGTTCCATAGCCCTTTGCATACTGCTGCTGGAGCCTTGCCTTCAGATGTCAGTGCAAAGCTGCCTGCTCACTGATGCTCAGTAAGAAATGTCAGGCAAGAGATAAGCAGGCTAAAAGGAGACTATTTTAGAAACATGCTCTGTTCTATCATTAGTTCTATAGATAAACTTCCCAACATATTTTTGAAGGGCAAATGTTTTTCCTTAGCCAAATATAAAGTCAAAAGGAGAGAGTGTTTTAATATGGAAGTGGAGGGGATTTCAGGACCTTCATTTAGGGGAGACACTTTACCCTTGCTAGGCTGGTGGTTTAAGCTGCTACTGTACTTAAGCCTTTATGTTAAAATGATTCTGCTTGTCAGAAAAATGGGGAAAATATAAGCCTGAATTTTCAAGACATAAATCAGAAGTAGAAAGAAGATTATCTCTCTTCATATTAGCATTAAGATGATGTGGAATGATAAATAAGGGCCAAATTCTTGATAAGTCTCAGTTTTGCAATAAAAGGGAGTAATAGAATCATAGAATGATTTGAGTTGGAAAGGACTTTTAAAGGCCATTGAGTCCTGCAGAGAGCAGGGACATCTTCAGTGAGATCAGACTTCTCAGAGCCCTGTCCAGCCTGACCTTGAATGTTTCCAGGGATGGGGCATCCCCCACCTCTCTGGGCAGCCTGTTCTGCTGTTTCACCACTTGCACTGTGAAAAATTCCCCCCTCCTTTTCATTTGAAACCATTGCCCTTTGTCCTGTCACCGTGGACTGGAGTCTGTCCCCATCTTTCTACAAGCTCCCCTTAGGTACTGAAAGGTCACAGTAAGGTTTCCCCAGAGCTTTTTCTTCTCCAAGCCGAGCAAGCCAAACATCCTAAGCTTTTCTGCACTGGAGAGGTGCTCCAGCCCTCTGATCATTTTTGGAACCTGTTGTAAGGTGTTTTGAGNCTGCACTGAATTAAGAACCAATTGTATTATCTGAGAAGTGTGTGTGGAGCTCTTGGACAAAGTAAAGGGACCAATCAAGTAATGTGTAATCCCATGCACAGCACTTGCAAAATGTATATGTGCTGTATTATAGATGAGTTAGTAGAATGTTTAAGTATGGTGTTAGGTATAAGTACTGTGGTAAGTAAAAGTACTGTGGTAAGTAAGTAAGGAAAAGTAAGTGAACTGTATAGGTTATGCATAAGTATCTAAAAGCAGTATAATGTGTAAGCATAGGATAAATAAGCATAATACACAAAAGAGGTGATAAGTAGCTATTATTCAACAAATTGGAAGATGTGAGAGTTCCCACATAATGCCCAAAGAGGTGATGTATATTTTAAACAATATAAAGCTTCTGCATAATCACATTGATTTGCTGAACAGAAGTGCTGAGTTCCTGCAGGAACCTTCTTTTGGAGCCAATCCAGCAGCTCCAGCTCCTCCCTGTGCTGGCCCCAGGGCTGGGGCAGCTCTGCAGGTGGGGTCTCACCTGAGGGGCAGAGGGGCAGAATCCCCTCCCCTGCTGCCCACGCTGGGCTCAGCCCAGGGCAGGGCGGGCTCTCCAGGCCACGCTGAGCTCCTCCCTCAGCAGCACTCCAAGCCCTTCTCCCCAGGGCTCTCCATCCTTTCATCCCCACCTTGTCCTGTCACTGGGTCTTGCCCCAAGCCAGGGGCAGGACCCTGCACTTGATTCTTGTGCACACATTTCCTGAGCTGGTCCATTGCTCTGAGACACCTCATCTCTGGGACCTGTGGCCCCTGATTTGTGTTCTCTGTCCTGGCATGTGAGCTCTGGTGTTCCAAACAGCAAGCAAAGGGCATGTCACTCATCTCCTGGAAATGTCCCCGAGAGTTAAACTGGAGGGATTTGTCAGCTTCCCAGCAAAAAGATCCATTAACTCTGTATCTGCTTGTGGTCTCCTCATGCCAGAAAGCAGTAAATTCAGGTGCCTCACGTTTTACTTTTCAATGTTTACAAGACAGACAAATGTGTTTGGAGCACAAAGGACAAGAGGGAGTTTTACACCACCTTGGGTAGCACATTATGGATGTTGTCAAAGTCTGGAGAGGTGACAGACTAGATAATACTCTAATTTCTTGAGCTGATCCTATAAAGGCACACTCAATCTGTAAATCACCTTTATCTGAAAGCATATATTAAAATGTTCTTTTTTTTTTTTCCAATAAAGCATGTTGGTTACCATATTTTTAGGAGCCCTCTTAGTCACATCTAAATGCATGCCAAAGAGATTTAATTTAGACTGCAATTAATTTTCCTCTCCCCTACACAGCAAGTACAAATGGTATAAAAAGCTCCTACATGAAACAGAAAGTATTTTACAGCCAGAAGAGATGTCAAGCAGTCATGATGTGAGGTAGAAGTCAGCAGAGATTATGACCTATTTGGTACTAACTCTAGTCCTCTAGCTTTGTTATAAATCAGGACTAACTCCACTGAGCTCTGGTTTATTATAGTGATGGAAATTATGTGTAAGCCAGAGAATAAGATCCTTGATTAATCACAAGAAATTTCCTTCTGTCTGAAATACTTAACTGTCTTCAATGTGAAGATTTCCTCAATATATTCTTTTGGCTTGCACTAGTCATGCTGTTTTGCATTATTTTGCCTCAAAAGGTGGCTTTTAACAGCAATTTATGTTATATTGTGGACCTTGTAAAGGGTTTGCTGTGCATTTCCATATATTTGCAAGAGAGGAAAAAGTTACTTCCTGCCCCAGCAGCAGAGGGATTCATAGTGTGAAGGCTAAATGAGTTTTAATGAGTACTTGTCAGTTGCTCCAATCTGGAACAAAAAGTCTTGAGAACAAAGGGAAAACAGTAGAGAAATGGAGTGCTCCAATGCACAGTGCTCCATTACTGACATTTCATATAGCAATGTTTTTTTATAGCTATTTGTTAGTATTGCTGCTGTTCCCAGCACTGACCCTCACATGGGCTGTCCCCCCTTCCATTTCAGGGCAAATTCACTGTGCTGGGTTTGGTGATTTATCAGTGCTGACTCTCCAGAGCAATTCTGCAAAACTTCCTTGGACCTGCACTATCCCTCACAAGAAGAAGAGACATATTTTTGTCCTGGCAGGCCCTTTGGGATTCCCCATGAATGTCAACCCACATGATTCCAACAACTACATTCAATTTGCATTTAGCAAATGCTACCTGATTGCATAAGCCACAAACACAGGGAGATTCTACCCAATGTCCAGAAAATCCCACTTACACTGGCACATTGGCAAGGGCAGAGTTTGGCTAGGTTTTGACCATGGAAACAGCTGCCTCTAATGCGGAACACAAAAGCCATTTAGCAGCTGTTTAATGCACACACAAAGGTAAAAATTAAAAGTATAAATGCTTTGAGGTGTGTTTCATTTGGAAAAAAGTAAGCAGCATGGTTTGAAATACAGAAAGAGAAGAATGGACATTGTCCACATCAGGGGAACCCACAAACCAACTCTCTAAGCAGAGCATCTCTTTAGTGGCTACATCTGTTGAGTGGCTACTTCACACCTTTGCTAGAGCAACAGGAGAGCTGAGTTTCGCTCGCAGCAGGAGGTGAATGTTTTTTGAAATATTGCCATCCCTGAGTGAGAGGCCTAGGCCTGAACTTACATCTGAGCTGTTGCTGGGCTTCTTGTGCCATCCCAGATCTCAGTGAAGGCAAAAGGAAACCCCGTGGCTCCAGGAGGAAATACTCCACCCCAGCTGGAGTGCTACAGGTGAAGTTGAGGCTCACCAATATCTGTGCCCTGCATTTCCATCATTTGTATAAAGCACTTTAATTTGTTTCAGTTTTGTACCTTTGGCAGACCACCAGGAGATCCTTCTGGCACAAGGAGACACACGCAGGTGCCTGCAGACTCATTTTATTCCCTGCTGTGTTCCTCACACACATCATGCACACAGATGTAACATAGGAAGTTACCACAGGAAGTTCTTTGACCCCAAATTCCCAGTTCAAGTTTTCTGTCTGACAGTTTAAGAACAAAACTAGCAAGGAGCAGTCTGTACCTTCTCCACGTGTTTCCAAGGCACAAGACACAGCCTGTGAGAAACATTTCCAGCTGAACTGAAGGGTTTAAAGAGCAATAACTCGAAAGAACCTCCTGTGCCCGAAGCTTTGGGCTACACTTTAAAGGTTTTCTGTGCAATCAGGAAAACTTGCTCTTCCACAACAGCCTGACCAAAACTGACAGCAGATGAGTTAGTGAGAAAGACAACAAATTATGTAAGAATTAGTGGGAAAGACAGCAAATAGTGTAAGAGCTGGAAACTTTACAGTAAGACCCTTGGATGCCTCAGAGAAAAGGTGCTATCAATTTGCTCTGCTGGAGTCTCTCGTTTACAGAAGGTATCCAAGGCAGCCCTAAGATTTAAGAACTAAAAGGACATAAGTTTAAAAAAAGAAACAATTAAACAGGCAGAGAATGCAGGATCAGCTGGAACACAGTAACGATGGGAAGGAACACATTGCTCTGTCTTGTCCACCTGGAAAAACCAGCAAAGTGCCACACAAAATGCCTACAAATACAATACATTTAATGTTTTCAGGGTAGGCAGATGCTCACCAGGAATACAAGTGTGTCTATAAAAAGTATTTGTCTTGTTGAACCCTGCTGGATTTTAGGCAAATTTGTGTGCCACCAGAGGCAACCTGCAGCCCTTCAGCCTGGAGCACTCTTGTGGCCTGGCTGTGTCACTGACCTGCACCACCCTTTGTCCTGGTTTGGGCTGGGACAGAGTTCGTTTTCCTCCTCGCAGATGGTCTGGTGCTGTGTTTTGGGTTCTGCAAGAGAACAACGTTGGTAACACGCTGATGTTTTAGGTGTTGCCAAGAGGTTACTCCACGTCAAGGACTTCTCAGTTTCCCGTGCTCTGCCATCGAGCAGGAGCACAAGGAGCTGGGAGGGAGCAGAGCCAGGAGAGCTGACCTGAACTGGCCACAGGGATATTCCAGACCTCAGCACATGAACTGGAGGAGTTGGCCATAGGGCAGGAATCACTGCCTGAGGACTAGCTGGGCATTGGTGGCGAGCAATTGCATTATGCACTGCTCATTTTGGATACTGTTTTACCATTATTATTATTTTCCCTTCACTTCCTGGCCTATTAATCTGTCTCTATCTCAGCCCACTTTTTCCCTGGCTCCATTCCCCATCCCGCTGAGGGTGAGGGGAGCAGTGAGCAGGCAGCTGTCTGGTGCCAGCTGGGGTTAAAACACTACACTTCACACCAAACACTGAGTTACGGTACAAAACCCTCCCACAGGCTCCAAGTCACCCTTCAGAGCATATGCTCCAGAGAGATTCAAGGACACCAGCAATTTCTTTATCTGTAGAAGGTAAGATACAGCCGGGTAGTTCTCTCTTGGTTTGTATTGAAGTATTGGAACAATTATAGACCTTAAGTCTTAGGAAACAGGAGCCAGTTTTCTATTTTGAGACCATGTAGAAGACAGACAAGCACGTGAATTAAACAAAGGAATGTTTTTGGAGGCTTGAGGATGTACTGTCTCTTTTAGAGTAAGGAATAAGCTCTAGATTTGGAGAGCTGTTTGGGTGCTGCTACCACATAAAGAAAAAGTCCTGAGCTCCCTGCACTGCTCCAGGGACAAAACTCTGAATAAACAAATTAACACAGAGCAGGGAAACAAAAGCACCCGAGTGCAGCTGTCACTTCACAGAACTCCTTGGATTTGTATGAAAATGAGGTCCTTTAGTCATGTGTGATGTAAAATTTTCCATCAGGTTCTCGGCTCTGATTTTCAGTTCCCGAAGCAGCAGAAACACAATAGCTCGGCATTACTCACTGAGCGGAGCTCCACAATGATCTCGGTAGTGCCGAGATTTTCGTGACTCCAGGCACGAAGCTTTACACGAGCCTGCATCCCAATGCACCTCCCACGAGATGATGCTGCCCTGATGAGTCCTACCCTCACTTCTTTTGTGAATAAAATCCAGGAAGTTTTGCTTTATAGTAGGCTATTTTTCTGAATCTGCAGATCATAAAGTACAGCTGAGAATGTGCAGATTATTGTCCTTGAAAAACGCTGCCTGATGCTTTGTGTTCACCCACACAGTGCCCCACCACCAGCGACTGGGTTCTTCTGTAGTGCAGTGAAAGGTCTTTTTGAAGTTCATTTTGTGTGCTTGCAGTCATTTTGTGTTGTATGAGATTCTTCAAAGACTAAATCCATACTAACACAACAGCCACAAAAACTTTGGGAAGTGCAGCTAAAAGATAGATGTATGGGATGGGGATTAAATAAATGTATCTGGGTTTTTTAAAACCATAACTTGGAATTCTGTCAACAAACTCTATATGATTTTGCATCAGCAGGAAAGAAAAGAGGAAGGGAAAGGGAGCTACAACACTTAAAGAAAAATTGCTTTCCTTTAAAAAAATCCTACAGAAGAATAAATGTCAAACATTGCAAAAGAGAACTACAAAGGTCAAATGTCTGTTCCCCCAAAACAGGACATGCAGCCTGAGAAGTTTTTAATTACATGCAATATTGCCCAAAGAATTAATGTTTTGGCTTGGGCTGCAAGGGCCTGGCTCTGCAGGAGATTCATCTTTCTTGAACATTCTGCAAATGACATTTTATACAGAGAAAAGTAACTTGAAAATGCCACAGCAGAACATGACAACACAGAGACAATAATGGAAAGAACAAGGAAAGTGGAGTAATCTCAGTGTTTGAGAAGAGAACCCAGGTCACAATGCCCTGTTTGAACATACATCACTGCATTTTGTTACAGCAGCACACAGAGGTGCATTCCTGGTCATCTCTCCATGTTCTTTATGCAAGAGAATGGAAAACTTCTATTAATTAATTATGAAATTAAGAGTGCCAGTCTGTGAAGTGCTCCTCAATGTATTTTTCACTTATTTTTACAGTTCCATATGTAAAAGGGAAATGTAAACATTTCCAAGGCTCACTACCACAATGGGAAGAACACTTGAAAAAAATCCCAATTCTGAGACAGTAATTTAAGTGTTTTCATGCAACTGGGAAAAGAGATTTTCTGATGGAAAAACAGTTGATGGCCACCACTTCAGATCCTTGTTTATGTTTTAGATAAAGGCTGAGGTCAGAGTAACACTCAGGAACAGTGACCAATCTGACAGCCAGTTTCTCACATTATGGAAGGCTGTTCTAACCAAACTGTCACTGAACATGTGTGTCAAATTAAGCAGCAGACTCTAAAAAGAAATCTTCAAATGAAATGAGATATTTTTCCAGTTTTCTAATCTAATATTGCTCCCCAAATATCTAAAATACTAGAGCTGTCCTTCAGTTGATTTCCTTTGTTCCAAGAGAAGTTTAACAGTGAAACACATCATGCACATAATGCTGTTTTGGGTAAACAGATGGGAGAATACCAGGCTCTAAAAACTTTTCTCTCCTGATTGCTGTAACTTTTGTACTGACACAGTAACCTGATACAAATCCCACCTCCGATACAAAAGCATCCTCTGCCTCCCTCATGATAACAGAAGAGCACATCTTCCCTCATTCAAGAGTTCAGGGAAATTTCCGTGCCTTTCAGGCATTAGTCACTACAGAATCATTACAGAGCTGCATCACCAGCTCAACAGAAATGTAGGAGGGAGGAACATTCAAAGACAAATCACTGTCCTCCCTTCAGGCGCCCTCAAGATAAGCTTGAGCCCTCCATCCCCTCCCACACCTGATGTTCCTGACTCCAGGCAGAGATTACAGGTACAGAGGAGGCATGGAGGTAACCTAGCAAAGTCCTGAGCTGGAGGAGAACTGCAGAGCACTTGGAGAAGGGAAGGGCAGGGGGAGAGGTAGGAGGCAGCAGTGACAAATTGCTGGAGCTCAGGGTCAGGGACTGGCCTCCCTGGGGAAACACTGGTCACTGTGAGTCAGCCTGGCATCAGCCCTGCCCAGCCTTGCTCACATCCTCCACGCTGGCACACCAGGAACACCAGGCTGCCTTGTGTAGGAGGATTAAGATGATGTTAGCTGGCCTAAATGGATCCCTCCACTGGAGATGGGAAGGGGCACTTCCCTAAATGCAGATTCTGAAAGCTCTTCCCCCTGCAATAGCAAAGCAGTGCTCCGTGCTCTGTGGTGTGCAGTCCTACTGCCACAAGAACACCCAGGTAAGGCATGGTGAGCACAGGCCAGAGCATGGCCCAGAATGGCATCAGTGTGACATCGAGGTGACTGTCCCTCATTTGCCTACAGACCCCTTCATCTGCCCCTCAGCAGAGCAGCTTTCTCCTCAGAGCCAAGAGCTGTGCTTCTCTCCCCCAGCACCTCTTGTTCAGGGCTGTTTGCAGACCTTTTCCTGACAGAGCAAATTCCCTTTCCAGCAGCAGAGGCTGCAGGCACCCAAAAGTGAAGACTGAGCTTCAGTAACCTGGGACTGTTGGCACTGAGGGATCAGTACAACCATTACCAGTACCTGAAAGGCTAATAATGACACAGAGGTGTCATGGAAAATATGATACAGGTCTGTCCCAGAAGCCCCCCAAATTCTTCCTTGCTGCCTCAGGACCTTGCTGCCACCAGCAGTAACAAAAGCAGAGTGGACCATAAGTACAGAAATACAGAAAAATACAAAAACCCAAGCATACAGAAACATCTCCATGGCAAATAGCTGCTGTAAATATTAAGCAGCAATTAACAAGAAAGTCAGCTTAATTCTATGTTCCTGGACCAGCTGTCATGCATTTGCAAAAGAATTATAAATGTCTTTGCTAAGTTTCCCTTATTTGTAGACAGCTCTGTACTAGACACCTCCCGGGTCAGCAATTGTCTTCTAACTGTGCAAGTCAAAGATTTGGGAAATCAAGTCTCCAGGAAATCGTGTCTTAGCATCACTGGAAACTGCAATTATGGAAAACTTCCAGGTGCCATTTTCCTTCCAGTACTTCTGAGCATGAGTTATCTTCAGATCATTTCCGAGGTAATTCAGGAGACCCTGACTTCCAAGATCATTAAACTCAGATGAGCTGAGATTGTGCTGTACTCCCAAATCTACTCTCTGCAACTTTAAATCTACTCTGGGTAAATCCTTTGGATTAGGAACTTTGGCTTTGATGTTGCAAACCTGCGATTAATTCAGGCTTATGAATAATCCCATTAAATACAGCCTTTTTTATACCTGTGCAGAAACGCTGCCGTGTGCACAGGTTTGTTAAGAAAGGCACATTTACTGTGTGCTGCAAAAACAAAAGGGAAACGTGGCAGCAGGGGAACGTGGCCCCTTTTAATGAGGGGGCCAGGAAACAGCTCAGGTGTGCGACCCTCAAGGGACAGCTGACAAGCCTGGGTCACCTACATGGATGGTTTAAAGTCACCTGCATGCCTGTGTTTTGGGCTGAAAGTCCTGTGTTTCTCCTTGGCTAAAGGAGAAATGTGAAACTCCACACTTTTGCATTCTGCCCACGATGTTCTTGGGAATAACTAAATTCACTGCTGCCTTCTCCCAGGATCTTGCTTCAGCCCTGACTGCCCGTTCAGCAGTGGCAGAAATACAGGGCTGCCCAGTGCAGAGCAAAGCCTGCTGTTGTTTTATTTGTTGGGACTGCAAAGGGAATCCCTCAGGCATGCAAAGATTCAAAAGGGGCAGGAAAAGGTTGCTTAAAATAACAGTCTTATTTTAAACATGGATTACAGACTGCCCTGTCTTTCCTCATAGCACAGCAAGCCATGCAGTGAGGGGAGTGAGCTGCAGGACTGCACCCACATCCTTTGGGAAGGCATTCAGAGGGGTTAAGAGGCACAAAATCGAAACAAAATCACCCAAGAAACACATGAATGCATAAACAAATAGATGTTTAAATTAGAATGAGGCCTCTGTTAGGGCCTTGCCCAGGTATTTTGAGGACTGATGAGGACCTGCACACATCCCATGTGTAACAGCCCCTTTTTCTCCCCTCTCCTCCTCAGGAGCTGTTCTGCATCCATGCAGTTGAAAGGGTTTTTGGCTTATAAAAGGAACTGACAAGCTGTGTTTCATGAGAATAGTACAGTCCAAACACAAGTGTTTGTAGCTACATTGCCATGGTAACGGCAAAAAAATGGGTTATCATTTTCTCAGAGGTTGCTGTCCATTCTTCTTAGACTATCTGACATAAAAGGGTTTATTGCTTTTCACCAGTGCAGTACTGCAGAAATATTTTTAGCTCCACTAACTCAAATCCATATTCAAATCAATCTGAAAGTGAGTTACCTTTCAGTCTGCCAAAGGATGTCAGGCAAAGCTTTCACCAATTTGGTTTTGTTTTGGCTTGTGATGATGGTAAGTTTAAACCAGGTAACAACATGGGAATGTGTCCCAAAGTTCTAGAATTCCCTTATTTCGTTATTTCATTTCAATTTCATTATTACCCATTTGAATTAAGCATAAAATGTTGTTGTTTGGGGGATTGTGGAGGCTTGCATTATCTCATCAGAAGTCTGAAAAATGACATAAATGCATATTGAAAAGTATCTCAAAGCAGAGTGAGAAAATTGCATTAAAAATCCTGCAATATTGCAGGAGACAAGCACAAATCATTATATTTTAGAATCACTGATGCAGGGTATTTAGATGTTCATTCACAAATCCAGTAAAAGCCAATAGAAACCAGTTAACTTCAGAGTCATTACTCCCCTGTTTTCTGATAGACAGAATGAGCCAAGCCCAGCATCTCTGGATCCCCAGATGCCTTCTGTGGCCAGGAGAGAATATCTCAACACTTTTGATAGAACAAACTGCTTAAGAAGGCAATTCTGGCAAAAGCCCTTGGCACAGCCTCCATCACAGCTTCTCTGGGAGCAGACCCAGCACTGCAGGGACATTCCAGAGCTCTGCTGTCCCCAGCTTCATTCTGAGGCCTGCTGCCCCTCTAAAAAACAATAACTGAAAAAAAGGATTAAGTTCTTTTGATAAGAACAAACTCGGGGCTGCTAACACCAGAGACAAGGTTGGTTCATAGCACAGGGCAGTGCTCTGAGTGGATGATTTCTGCAGGGCAGTTTCATTTCTATGCCTGCTTATTCTGAACAGCAACTTCCTCCACCTGCCAGCAAAATTTTAATGCTGTTTCTGAGGGACTCTTTGTCCTTGAGACTTAAAAATTCCAATATTTTTCTTTTTTTTGAAACTCGGAATACTTCCATTTACATTAATGCTTTACCCAGGAACCCAGGTTCAGTGGCAAAGTGGAGAGGTCCATTACAGTTTGGAAGGGGAGCTCCTTCAGGGCTTTTTTTTTTCAGTTGATTCAGCTGGAAATATTTATGTAGCACCAGAGAGAGTTAGTGACTCTCAGGCAGAGGTAAGGGAAAAATATAAGGACCAGTCTGAAGTTGTAGTATGACTTCTTCAAGTACTGCTCAGAACATCTGAGTACAGAGAGGATTTTTTTAATACAGATGAGGGAAACTTCACATCTGTGAAACAATAGGATTCGGAAAGATAAGGCCAGGAAGGCAGTTTTTTGCTTGCTAATAACTCCTTGTCTCAGCACTAGGATTTCTGTCCCTGCCACCCTAATGCTCACCTTAATGGAGAGCCCTTCAGCATTTCTGGGCACTGGGGAAATGCAGTTGTCTCATCCTACAGAGGGCAGGACACAAGGCAGAGCCACTCGCCCCACCTCCTGCAGGCAGCCTGTGCCCACCTGGGACAGCCTGGGCAGTGCCACACCCACTGACCTCCTGCCCGAGGAAGGAGCTCCTGAAACCAGTGGCAGAAAGCAGATCTACTTTCCAGTACAGGCAGACTGGATTAAGGGACAGATTTGACCCTCAGCTATAAACCCGGTGATTTCTCACATATAACTCAGATTTTTAACTTCCATTTGATTTGAAGCATTAACTCTCTTTAGAATTTTACAGCAGTATTGCACTCCTTTATATCTCTTTCATAATTATCTTCATGGGATTATATCTCATGATCTTTCACGATGTAATTAGTCACAACTCCCCTAAAACACTAGGGAAACTAACTGTAATTTACCTGAAAACAGACTGAAAGCCCCGGCCCCTGGCCCAGTGAGGACAGGAACAGATTCTGTCAAAGGCACTGCCTGGGGCCCTCTGGGGGAAAGGAGAGCACAGGAAGCAGTTTGGGCACTCCTGCAGCAACACAGGTCTAGCAGCAACACCAAATCTGGGTTTAAATACTCTTCCATGTCCTCCTAAACTTGATCCCAGAAGCAATCAGTCTGTAACAAGCATTATTAAGCAAGAACACTGATCCAAATGTTGAGCTGGCTAAACACAGAACAGATATTACTGTCCAAACCACCTTGTCTTGGATTTTCTGATGTCCTTGCTCTGATCCTCCTGTCCCACTTTTCCAAAGGGATGTAAGGGCAAGGAGTTTACTGATGTTTCAGTGATGTAGGAACATATGGTCCTGGATATTTATAGAAAGAGCCCTGGGACTTCCATGCATTGGGAAGGCCTGCAAGCTGCCATCTGGGACTCTGAAGCTGTTTTCTGTCAGTGTAGTGGCCAAAGGCTCCGAGTCCTGGTGGACATCAGTGACCAGTGGTGTCCCTCAGGGGTCTGTACTGGGCCCAATGTGATTTAATGTCTGCATCAATGACACAGACAGCGGCATCGAGGGCACCCTCAGCACACTTGCAGGTGACACCAAGCTGAGGGTGCAGGGACACCCCTGAGGGACAGGGCCCCTCAGAGGGCTTTAGATTTTTCTCTGGAATCTGTAAAACTGAGCATAGTGCATGCAATGAAGCCCTGTTTGAAAATCTCTGTTGACAAACTTGCATTTTTAAACTCCCACACTGTCATTCGACATAAGAGTCAATGCTCATCACAGAAACTTACAAATAGAAAGTAATTTTAGCTCTTTGTATTCCAGCTCATGGGAGAAACTCTGAGCTTCTGGACAAGACTGAGTACTCAGCTTGTTTTGGTGATGCACCACTTCCAGAGGCTCCGAGGTTTAGAGCATCTACCAGCACAGCCCACATCCCACATGGAGTAGCTGAAGAGTGAATTTTTATGCCTCCCTCTCACTGAAGACACAGTTGACAGAGGCAAAAAAGGAAGAATTTTAAATTTTTTTTCTTTTTTAAAAACACTGGTTGTCCCCTATTGTATTCTTCTCTCCTGTTCTTGTTTCCATTAATTAATACAGCACTAGGCTTTGAGCAATCTAAGAAAAAAACCAACTTATTGAAAAGTTTTATATAACATCAGGGGGTTTTTTTTATATTTATATAAAACATAAGCTGCCTGTGCAGCTCAACACAGAACTTGAACAATTTCAACCCCTTTCACATCCTTATAATTTTTCCAAATATTTTTTTAGCACTAAAAGTCAGATGAATATTATATCTATCTATACTGCAGATCACAGCAGAGTTTTATACAAACAGAATTATCCATGCCAAATTCTACTAAGATTAAAAAAGAACACTTTAAATATATAACTTAAATGGTTTTTCCACCAATTTGAGCTGTATCAGCTGGAGTTTCACTCTCTTGCTGGGAGCAGTGCCAGGCTGCTGTGCAGCGACCCCCCTGAGGTGCTGATAGCAGCCGTGGATGGGAAGGACAACCTGCCAGCACCCTCCCAGGAGTTCTATCAGGAGCACTCAAGGAGCACAGACAAAAGTGAGAATGGCTCCTAAGCAGCAACTCAGGCTGGGAAATTAGGATGGGCCCACCACTGCCCTGAGAAAGAGCAATAATCTCCTTAGGACTCAGCTGCACAGCCTTTGCTTCAGGGAGAATCTTCCCCTGGAAGTGGCTAAATGAGAAAAACCAGCCAATCCATTGGTTTCACACAGGACTTGCAGGAGCACTTGAAGTTTCATTGATTTTGATCTACAAGAGGCATGATCACCCATGAAGTAACAAAAAACCTTTGAGGAAAAGCTTAGAGATAAGCAGTGGAGAAAAAACTTACTAAAAATTAAGACCTCGTTAATCTAATTGGAGATGAATCTACAACACCTGAATATTCATTATTTATTTAGCACATCTATTTGTTTTAACATCTTGTTTAATTTGTATTTCTAAAAGGAAACTCATTATCACATTCTTTACAAAATATATATTACAAAAACTCTCCATCCACTCTAAACAACTTTTTCCCAAGCAGTGATCAAAGATCGTGCATCATTAAAACAACATTTTTACCTGCTGTATTGGGTTTTACCCTGTTTGGGTTTTTTTAATTCACTCTCAGCTCTGTGTTCTTGTTTGCAGGAAGTGAGATCATCACCATGAAAGCAGAGAATATTAATGACTCAAAGACTAATAGGCTAATTGCTTGTGAGATACTGAGCCAGAAGGCTCAGGTATCAAATGGCTTTTCATTAAATACTGGCTGAGACATCTGAATGATGAGCAAGGAAAGTGGAGTGATAACCTTGCAGGATGACAATGTGGGTGCCAGTGCTGTGCCCCCCTCCCTGCCCAGCAGCAGCCCTGGCTGGAGGCTCCAGGCACAGCAGGTTCCTGCAGTTCCAGCTGGCAGAAATGCTCACTGCAGGTCCCTGCCCTGGGCACCATGGTGGCTCCTGAGGTGGTGCAGCCACACAGCACTGCTGCAGCTCACAGGCATTTCTGCAGGAACCTGCTCAATACCAGTGGCAGTCACTGTCTGAAGTGACCTGCCTGGCACACAAATCCTTTTTACAGGCAGTATCCACATGCACATACTCACAATACACTCGTGTTTAGTTAACACTGCCCTGACTGAACAGATCACTCCAACTTTGTTATTCTGACTTTGTTGAAATCAGATTTAGAACAGACCTCGAATCAGAAGAGCAGATTCTCTCTTGTCAAACTTACAACATCACAGACCCTGTGGCAGACAGAACAGCTAAAGAACCTCTGCTTCTGCAAAAAATATTTACTTTGGGCCAAGAAGTTCATTTGTGTTTCCTTGCCCGATCTCAGCAGCTCTTGTAGCACAGTGAGGTGGAGGTGAACAGCTCTGCCACGCTCTCCAGAGAGCTGCTCTGTTCTGCTGAGGGTGAGTCCTGCCCTGCAGTGTGTTCTGGGTGCTGGCACAGCACTGCAGCCGGGACTGAACACAGAGATGTTCTCTGCTGCAAGGGCTTCTCACAAGCATCTCCCACAGTGACCACCACTGCAGCCACGGGCTTGGCTCCTGTCTGCTCTACACGAGGCAAGCCCTGACACACTGCTGAACAGTCAAGAAACTGGGAAAGATGTGGGAACTCAGACTGACAGCGTATTTATCAACCATGAACAATGAGGCAGTGCTTGAATGAGTGAATAGGCACACACCTGCTGGCCAATGCATGGGTGCTTGCCCTACCTGTGATAGCACAGAGGCAAAATTTGGGGGCTGAGGGGACTGGAAATACATTCATATGTCTGCTTTTCACCTTTAAGTGTGTATTTGAGTACGTGTTTCTGTGACTAGCAGTCCATGTATTTGCTGCTTTGGGGGGTGTGTGTGAACCCTCCATGCAGGTGTGCAGGAAGATTTACCTGCGCTAGCATGAGCCTGTATTTGATGTAGAGTCAATAACCTGTTTGTACAGACTGTGCACCCAGTAACTGAGTTACACGATGGATAACCATCTCTGGATGTTAAAAACATCAGAGTGAAGGCTCCCAGATCATGGCATTGTTCTAAGTCCAACAGCCACAGAAAGAGAGACATTTACACACAAACTGTGAAGGGGACAAGGGGGAAAAAATTGCCTTTTGTTTTTAAAACCTCTGCATTTCAATCAATTTGCATTTCTACCCTGC
Organism: Lanius ludovicianus; assembly: GCA_013397235.1. Classification (NCBI taxonomy): domain Eukaryota; kingdom Metazoa; phylum Chordata; class Aves; order Passeriformes; family Laniidae; genus Lanius; species Lanius ludovicianus. The sequence continues at coordinate 678,052 of VYXG01011258.1, read as the reverse complement.
CTGTGGGAGCTAAAGCTTTATTAAAGTATCAGTTTTCAGAAGATTTTTAACAGCATGAGCCCTGGGTGTACTAACTTGGTATCTACACACCTGTACCTACTTGACAAAATACTGTCTCTTGAGGCGTTTACTGCAGGTCAGACTTTTAACCTGCACATCCAGGTTTGAGAAGGTCTCTTTTCCATTGGTTTCTGGAGATATGACCTGCTTAGGTTAGAAAACTCCTCTGAAAACTAAGAGCAGCTTCAATAAGATTGACAGCTCTTTCTCACAGTCTCAGTATTTCTCAGTTGTTTTTAGAAGAGCCCGTGAGGGCTCAAGGCCAAGATAAACACAGCTCAAAACAGAGCAGTGACTCCAAGCACCCCTGATCAGTATCTTACCCGTTAAGATGTTGTCAGGCTTATTATAGAAGGTGCAGTGTTTGATCTCAGAGGGGCCAGATTAACACACCAGACGTGGAAACTTTCCTCTGACAGGCAGCTGTGGCAGGAGTGCTGACATCCCAGAGGGCTCACCCTGCAGTGGCCCACCGTGTTCAGCTACTTGCCAGCTCAAGCACTTCTCCATGGAGACAGCTGGGACACAGGGTAAGGGTAGACCCGACTTTGCTCCCACGAAGGTCAGTCATAAAATCTTCATTAATTCTGCTGGCAGAAGAATCAGGCTGATTGCAGTCTGATGCTGTGTCCCAGAGATGAGTTCAGGTGCTGGAAATCTGATTACACTGGCACAAAGCTTCCAGTGGGAGACAGATGACTCATTTCTGAGAAGACACCCGAGCAGGAGCTGACTGCACCCACGAGCAGAGCAGGTTAAGCTGATACCCAAGTTCATTCACTCTCCTGGTGGTGGAACCTTCTAAAGTGTAAATGACCCCCAGACAGGCACGGTGAGACCTGCTCTGGGAAGGTGGCACAGGGCTTTAGCCAGTGACAAAACAATTTGAACCTTGTGAAGCAATGGGTTAAAATTGGTTCACATTAAGAGGTTACAACACTCTAAAACCAGAGCCTGAATTCAGCCAGCAGCTGTTTATATACTTGGTCCTGAAAAAGAGTCCCTCAGAGAGCATGTGTTGTGATATGTGAAAGGTTGGGAGTTACTCAGATTGCAAAGTTGGTATTTTTAGATAGGATAACTCACAGGTGAAAGTGTCTGGCAGAAGAGATTTACCAGTTTAAACTAACTTCTACTTTTAAACCTCTGGGCTAGGTAGTAAATTCCAGTATAAAAATAATGCAAAGTGTCATTAAGAACCCCAATGCAGGGGAACTATGGGTTTTGTAGAGTAAGTCTGGGTTTTGCCTGGAATTGAAAGCAGAATTTCACTATTTGTGTTTTCACCTCAGACATTAGACAAATACAGCTAATAAATACTAGAATAGTGGCAGCTCCTAATAGAAACTGTAGAACTGGAAATACTATTGGTACTGCATGGTACTGTATACCATACAGTATGGTTATGGATGCAGGAAAACCAATAGAAATACCTGCATGATAATTGTTTTTTAAATTACATTTTTATTCAATCAGCTCTGTCCACAGTTTGCTCTTACCTTGGCACCCTACAACAAGGGAAGTGCCATTAGTACTGAACTGCCTGAATATGATGGTATCTGACAAACTAAGTTATTATTCCCTGATATTTGCCAGCCTGAGGACTGATCTTGTATAGCACTCCTGCCTTTTTGTAGCATAAGGTCTAATAAGGATTATTTAGAAGCAGTTCAGTCTGGCCTCCAAACTTGAACATCTTCTCTTCTGGAGATTTAAGGTAACCAGGGTTTGTGAAAATGACTTAATGACCCTTTTGGGCCTCACTTTCACTGTTATAAATGTGGTTTTTCTCCTGTGTATAGGGCAAAGAACGTAAGACTTTCTGAGGAGAAATAAACTAAACCAAACAATAAAAACCTTCAAAAAAAACCAATGTAGAAAAGGCATTTTAGTTTAACTGTAAAATATATTAATCAGGATCACCACTGCACCCTCACCCAGGGTGTGTATTAAGCTCACCTCTCCTACAACTAACCTTTAATTAATTTTCTGCCTCCTATTTAGCTCACATATAATTACTTACAACAGAGGCCACAAATGTGTGGGTGTGAAAGTAAAGCCCTGGAGTTTTTTAACTTGTCCCATATTTTAAAAGGGATATTTGCCATGACTAATGTCTCATGAGGAATACTTGAGAAAAATTCTAAAACAGCTTTCTCACTATGTTCTTTTTCCTGTGGTTTTTCTACCCGAGCTGAGGATCTACACAAACCCAAAGCAAATGGACAGTAGCCTGCTGCCAAAAAGAGCAGGCAGAGCTCTGCTCAGACTTTCCCTGTCCATTCTTCTGCAATTAATTATGTACTGAAACACCTCCCTGCTCTTACTATAGTACATTTTTCACTAATTGTTTGTGACCCAGGAATCTATTCCTCAGACAGGACATTGTGGCACTGATACTCCCCAAGGACAGAGCAGGACAAAAGCCCCCCATTCCCTGCAATTTCCTGTACTGGTATTTCTGCTTGAGCAGGGTAAATCAAACAGCAGAAGTGAATAAATAAATCCTTACAATGTGGAGATAAGGACTGGATGAAGCTCAGGCTGGAACTCTGCACGTACCAACAGTCCTTACAGAATTCCTGTGCATCCCCAAGAGTCTGCTGGAACCACTGCCAGCCATTATCACTCTCTCTGGAGATGAAATTGTTTTAAAATGAAATGCACAAAACAAAACAACAATCCTTCAGTTTGTTGTAATCTTGTTTCCAGGTAACTCCACTTCTCTATGAAAACCAGACTGTTCCCTGTTTTCTTGCCTGGAAAAGCTTGGCACAATGTGATATAAAGCTACAAAAGGAAAAAGGGAGATACAAATATGTTTTTATTATTATTAAAATTAAATTACTTCTTTCCTAAAATATAGCCTTAAGCTCCTGGAAGTCAGTGTTTAGTTCTTCCTCTACTTTAATCAAGCAATTTGGCTGTAATTGAAGTGACAAGTGATGCTACAGAATAAGTAAACAAACAGGACATTGCACTTGTAAAAATAACCTGAATTATTTCTGCAGTCATGTCCGTGAGCAGATGGGGCTGTGAATACCTGGCCTTCCACTCCCTGTGGAACCTCTGCCCCACTGGTGGGAATCCTGCTGGGTGAGGGATTTGAACTGAGCTCTGGGGATCCATTTTCCTTTGGGTTTAAGTGGCAATGACAGAAGTCATTAAACCACAGTGTCTATTCTGTCCTGGGACCACATGAGTCACTAATAAAGGCAGTGAAACAAAGAGATTATCTTGTAGTAATTGTGTAATGCAGTACATCCTTATTGGTTTAGCTCTGTGTAAACCAGCCCTGCCTTGCTGCTGACGTCAGCGAAAGGGTAAAACCTGGGATTTTTGGTGTCATCACTGAAAGTGCTGATGCTCCCAAGCAGCCAGCCTGGTAAGTGATAACATCCTGTCAAGTGAGGGCAGCTGGAACAGGATGTCTTTAGTCCCTGCATGTCACCTTCAAGGAAATTTTAATTCTGACAAAAGTGGCATAAGGTAAAACAGAATGTTCAAATCCAGGTACCCAGCAAGTTGTCAGTCAATAACTTAATAAGTACAGGCTGGCAGCTATCAAGTATCAATTTTAGTACAAACTGTTCAAAATGCAAGGTGTTAATTCAGAACTGAGCTTTCAAATGGTTTGATTAAATCTGAAAATTTAAAATAGTGTTTTACCCAATCTGCAGATTACAAAATATGGGGGTTTGGTGCTGCCAACTAAAAAGACATTTTGTCCTTAACATGTAACACAACCTATTGATTCCCAGCAGATTCCCGGAAATACTCTGCAGCAAAACAAGTTTATGGCAACATTATATCCGAGGGACATGGCTTTAATTATGAAAGCCTGTTTTTATCCAGTGGTTCTGCTGCCTCAGGAGCCAGTACTTTCAATTACCTTAAAAATGAGGGTTGCCTGTGTTCCACAGATTTCTCTAGACTTTAATCTCTCTGTTCAGATGCCACTCCTGGCTGCCCCTTCCTCCCTTGGGTCTCTCTCTCACAGGATGAGCATCATCTGGGGAGCAGGAAAGGACCAGCCCTGAGTTCCACTCCTCACAAGAATGGGGGAAAAGCCCTGCTGGAGCTCTCTATCAGATTGCATTTTCATGCACTGCAAGCCTGGAAACATGGAATCTGAAGGGGCTTAACAGTGCCAGTGGGAAATGTGTGGCCAGAGCCTGAAAGCTCAGAAACAAAGGGAAAAGACTAAAGTGCTTTTAAAAAAAATACCCCAGCACACTTATAAATGAATCAGGCAAATTCCTCAATGGAGTTTAGAGAGTTAGATCCCAAAGTCTGAGGAAGAAATCCATAGCACTCTCCTAAACAAAATTAAATTGGTCTTACTCTCCTGAGTGCTTAATTACTCTGATTTCAATGAGCTTGGCTCAGATTTCTGAAGGGTAGAATTTGAAGCGTAAATTCTTAACTTCCTAAGAAAGAGACAGTCAGTTTTCTTTCTCTGGTCAACACATCAGTCACATTTCTGTGAAGAAAGGTCCGAGGGGGAAATGCATTCAGGTCATCCTGCCCCTGAAAGCTCCAGAGAGGAATCCTTGTCTCTGGATGACAGGTGGAGAGTTGCAAGCAGCAAAGAAGGATGAGCTGGGGTCTCACAGTGCCTGGAACCCAGCACCACACCTCCTCAATTCTATGTACCCATCTCAAAAGATTGAAGAGGTTATTTTAAATGGGGGCACACAGAAACACAAGTGCTCATGTAATTGCTGTTAAAACTAGTGATAAATTTCCTGCCCATGGCAGAGGAGTTGGAATTGGATAACCTTTAAGATCCCTTCCAACTCAAACCATCCTGTTATACTGTGTTTCTATGTAACTGCTATTAAAATTGGCTAAACTAACTGGGGAAATAAACAATAATTGTTTTTCACTTTTTCATGAATCACACAAAGCCAGAGATGATCCAAACCTGGTCCCTCAGCAGAGACCCAAGTGCAGCACAGGGTACTGCTTCAGAGCACACGTGACTTTATAGGAGCTGTGTTTACAGAGCAGCCCTTGAAGAGTGATGATTATTATATTACCACAATCTCATTTAACATCCCTGAGACAAATGCTGACTTTGTTTCAGTGTTTGGTAAGCCAACACGATTCTGCTCTGCCTCTACAGTTTTACTCTGGTTTGTGCACTGCCCAGGCTCATCTCAGAGTAAATCATCACACCCAAGACAGATGGAAATTTAAGTGTCCATCAAACTATTGTGGTATTCAGAGAAATTTTCCTTACTGGATCTGGATCCTACATTGGTAGCCAGTTTTTCTTAGGTGGGAGATACTCATCCAATTGCTTTACTGTTTTTTATTTTCCTTCAGAATAATATTTATCTGGGGAGGACACAGGCTGGGTAGAGGGAATTGAGGTGTTTAACTTAGCTTGAAGGTTTTAATGCTCAATTGTGATATCTGAAAAAAAACCCACTAAAAACATTGAATTATTAAAAGCATAAACAACATCCAGAATTGAAGAAGAAAGGCCCAAGGAAAAAACAGGACCACAACCATGGCTCTGCTCTGCAGCTGTATCCTGCCCAGTTGTCCCCTCTGGGAATTGAGGACAGCCCCACCTGCTGCACTCCCCTGGTGAATCTTGGGTTCCTTCCTCTGGAATGAGAGAAACACCATTAAATATGAATCTTTCAAATTCTTGGAGATATTGTGGTGAAAATGCCTCTTTCTGATAATGATTTTGTCATGTCTTTATTACCACAGAAGCCACATGCCAGCCTCTGCACAGGCTCCATTTACTGTTTGCAGCACAGCAGAGCAGCAGAAGGGGATGCCCTGGGAGCTGTGCCCTGGCCAGGGCAGGGAAAAGGAGATTCCCACCTGCAGGGAAGCCTGGAGCTGTGACATGTCTCGGGGTGACTCGATGTTGTACTCCCTATTTGCTGCCCTGTGCCCAGAAATTGGCTGTGTGCCTTTCTGTGCTTTCGGCCTGAGCCTGAGTGGAGAGAGAGAGAACTGAGCAAACTTCTCAAACAGTGGCTCAAGGACAGAGATAAGGAACTCTCTCTCTCTGTTTTTCTGCAGCAGCAGGCAGTAGCAGAGGGGTTTTTTGGTTTTGTTCCAGTCAGGTTTTTTTTCCGTCTCATTTTCCTCTGGAGGGTTGAACTTCTTTTCCTGGAATTTTGGTTTTTTTTTTTCTTTTCTTCTTTCCTGGATTGCTTCACATCAGAACATCAGGACTTCTTTCATGGAGGTGGAGGGCCTGGGGGAGGGCCCACCTCATCCCTGCTCCAAGGAGGAAGGAGGAAGAGAGGGAATACCTACAGAAGGACATTGGATTTTTTTTTCCCAGTTTTTTTTCCCTCTATTGTGAGGGGGTTTTATTGTTTAGCATTATTATCCTTTACCTGTGTGTTTGTTAAATAAATAGTTTTCACTTTCACTTTCTTTCAAGGAAAAAGTTTAGTTTTTCCCAAACCTGGTGCGGAAGGGGTGCTTTATAACCTGCCTTTTCTTGGAGGGTATATTTCTAAATTTGGCTAAACCAGCACACATGTGGATATCTTGAGCAGTGATGCTAAAAATGTAGCATGTGGTCCTTAAAAACCAGTCAAGTGCACGGGAGAGCTGAAGCAGAAGTTACTCTGGCTCCATGCACAACATGGACAGGTTTATCAATACCAGCAACAGCACTGCTACATGTTCATTAACATTTCTAGTCAAAGCTATTTATCTGTTCCATAAGCTCTTGGAAAGTTTCAGCTTTGTATCAAGAGGCAGAGAAATAAAATTATGTAGAATGTCTTGGATTTGACAGTAAAGGCTATTCTAGCAAGAAGTGTGATGTGAGGATTTTATTCACGCTGTAGCTGGGATCATTGATGTATTATTTACCCTTTCTTAGACCTTTATTTACACACCTTGCTGTTCAATGATTATAATAGCCAAAACCAATAAGGCAAGCTATTGGAGAAACAATTGTTTCCAAAAGGACTTGTGGACTTTGTTTCCTTAATGATGTGGGTTGTCAAACCCACACAAGAGACTGAGCTGTTTCCAGCAGCACCTGGATGCTGCCATTTGAGGAAAGAGGATGAAAAAGGTGTTGATGCTCTAAAAACATGTATCACACTCATGGTCAGCCTTAAAGCCCACAGGTTTTTTCATAGCTTAGCACATCCCCTTTTTCATATTTCCATTTTTTTTTTACAGAACCTCAAATGGACACAACAATGGTTGAAAGAGCAGCCAAGGTAAGAGTGAAAAGGTTGTTCATGTTGTAAAAGCACAAATCTGGAATTCTGATCGGAGCTGAGGCAGTATCTAAGCTGTAGATGCTTTGGCATCCTGCCAGCAAGCACACAGCCCTAATGAGCTAATGCTTGATTTCTTTCAAAGCACAATCTACAACTCAAATTCTTTTCTGTTTGCCTTGTTAATGTGTGCCCAAACAACATTCATGCAAGAGTATAGATTCTTTTCAGAGCAGATAAATCCCTGGTTAATAGGAACTGAATACAAGGGAATACCATACAAAGGAGCTTTAAAAAACCTAGATTTCTATTTTCTGCCAACCCAGCAGTACATCTGTTCGTTTAACTTACCACATCTGTACCCTACCTCAGATTTAAAGTTCGTTAGCATTGATGGTTTTTTCCCTGGACTACTTAGTACAGATTCTTCCTTTTCAAGCTCCTTAATTCCACTTCCTCCCATCTAAGATAGTGATTTGCATTTTTCCACCATTTCAAATATTCTGGACGTCTAAATTTCAGGTAAATAGGTGGGCATCCCTCTGACACAATTCTCTGCCATGATGGAGATGTAGCCCTTTACGGTCATTCTCCAGTGCAAAAAATTCTGAGAATTGTAAAAGCTGTTTCATATGCAGACAATCAAATTACAAGGGTGTTTTAAAGGATGCTTTACACACAATCCTCCAACTTCCAATATCGCAATATACAGAGCGCAAAATTATTTCAAAAGCTAGGACATTATAAAAAATCAAACTAAAGAATAATGGCCAAGAACACTATGAGAGAGTGCACCTGAGAAACTCACATGATTCTCTTAATTTTGAAAGCAAAACTAGGATAGAAGTTTCTAGCCTCATATTTCTGTCCTTAGATGAAATTATCAATTTTGTTCTTGCCTAATATGAGATTCTTTTCCCATAAAATTCTTCCTTTGTGGGTCATTTATTCTGGAAAGGCAGGCTACCTGCACACTCAGATCAGTGGAGAGCATTCTGCAGCATTGTGGGTACTGCAAGGATTTTTAGAAACCTTTGGTGTGGCTTCTTTTCCGTGTGACAAAAAGAATTTTCTTTCACATTAAATAAGTATTCTTCTGCAGCCCTTTCCTTTGTTTTAAATTAAGTTTGCTGTTTCCTAACCAAATTGGGAAAGAGTCCCTTAATGCCACACCATTATATCATAAGAATCAGTAGGATATACACAAGGAAGAGCTGAACACCCTCAGGTTTTAAGGCCTTAGTAGTAATTCCTCCTGATTCCAAAGTGCCTTCCTGGCAGGCTGGCTGGGACAGCTACACCTTGGGAATGTCTTGGTTCTGTGAGTCAAGGCGGTGGCAGCCACATAACCCAGCTCACACCAAGCATCACAAACATCAAAACTCCAGCACCACTCCCCCCCCAGAGCTGCTTTGCAACCAGGTGAGTGTGGGAAGCCATGTGAGAAGGGCCAGGCTGGATGTGAGGACCAGGCTGCTCCCCCAGCACTGAGCTCCAGCCCCCCCCTGCTCTGGCAGCTCTGCAGTGATTCACACGGCTCTGCCATCAACCAGTTTACCGTAAAAAACCCTCCAAGTTGGACATGAATGCTTTTTTTTCAGCCTCTGAATCACCTCGAGCTGTGAGAGCAGATGGGGAATCTACTCGTGCCGTTGTGAATGAAAGAACCATCTGTGAGATTAAAACCTGTCTGTGTCACACCAGGCTGTTGGGAGCTGCCGGAGGTGGATGCAGGCTGGCACTCAAAGCACCCCCAGCCAGCCACAACTGCTGACTGCTAAATCACTGACAGGAAGGACTGAAGAGGGTAAGGTCCACAAGATGTCTGTGGCCACATTTCTTTATAGACAATTGCAGTGAGAACCAAATGGGATGATTCATTCCTGAATATAAATATTATCAAGCACTCCAAAAGCCCAGTGCTGAACAGCTTCAAAATCAGGACTGGAAGAAGCTGAGCTCTGCATTCCCAGCAAGTCTCCAAGAGTGCACTCACAACTTTGGGTGCTGGGAGCAGGATTAGGCACAGTGGCCTAACAGACTCTGGGTTGTTACTTTTGCTAATCCAAAACATTCTTTTATTGAAAGATTAATCCCAGTCTGAGATTCAAAGGTAAGCAGTGCACTACTCCTTCCGTCATCTTCCAACATATCTGTTTGCAAATAAGAAGAATTCGTGGCTTGGTTTGCGTCCCTTTTTGTCCATTAGCTTTGGAAGAGATTTCCTAGACATGTAAATTATATTTGTAATTTGAGAAATACTAACATGGATTACAGGCACTGCTTGAATCACACGGAATCCACGGACTCACATGGCAGAGACTTCTCATGTGGTCCTCTGATCATTTCTCTGCCCTTATTTCTACTTCCTTATTTTGTAAAGTTGGTGTTGGGGTTTTGGGAGTTCCCTTTGTCTTGAGAAATCCTTGAGGAATTTTCTCCCATATATGTTACCGAGGCAACAAATTGCTGAGTACTTGGGAGAAACAGAAGAACTGGCCATGGAGAGGAGGAGCCCATTTTGGGCTGCTGTCTGCACCTCAGTGTGCCAAGGCACTCCTGGCTCAGCTGGGGACGGGGGAGAGGCGGCCATTCTCTCGTCAGCACTGCGGGTTTCCTGCTGTTTTATTTTTTCTTCCCTGCTGGAGAAACCCCGGGATCCCAAACCTGCCCTTCCCTGCCTCCCTGGGAGCTGAGCTGCAGACCCTGCTGCCTCAGCCTTCGCTGCTCCGCAGCCCTGCCCGTCCTGCCTGCCGAGANTCTGTATTTTAGTAAAGAACTGTTATTCCTATTCTTTATATCTTTGCCTGAAAGCAAATTTCAAAATAATAATAGTTCAGAGAGAAGGGGGTTGCATTCTCCATTTCAAGGGAGGCTCCTGCCTTCCTCAGCAGCCATGTGTCTTTCAAACCAAGACAGTTGCGGGGTGTGAGAGGCTAACATTATGCATATTTCTTTAAATGAAATTGAATCAATGCAACACTGAAAGTCATTATTTTGTTTCTGCTTCAAAATCTGTTTCCAGACATCACTTGACATCACCTGAGACATGAGTCATGTAGACATTGTAAGAGTTCTTTTTGGCAGTGTTGGAATGACACAGCAGTGTCTGCATTTTCAGCTGTTGCTTCTAAATCTATGCTTACAAAATACCAGACATTAAAAACTGTAGATCTTGTGTGTGCAAGTAAGGATTTATTCTTACAAATATTCTGCAAAAGACTATTGCAGTACTTTTCTTGCAGTTTTAAGTAATTAGAGAACAGTTGAACATCAGCTGAACATCTTGCTCTGAAAAATCCACACTGCAAGAGTCTCCAGGAAATGCACGGATGGAGTGCGAGTCCAGTAGAGTTCTTGGGATTCTCTTGGCCACAGTGGATGGCAAGGGTGGAAAAAGCTCATGTAATTCCCTTCCCTAGTGAGTGGTCATATTAGGCTCTCACCACAACTGCAGCTACAGGTAGAAGTCCCACACAAACAATCCCTTTAGCAGCTTTGCTCTTTGTACACCGTTCAGAGAAGAGTGGCCAAGTTAAATATTTGTCTGTGCCATCTATAATGCATGTCCAGGGTGGGCCAGGACCTTCACAGGACACTTTGCTAATCTGGCAAATTTTATTCCCTTATCTTCCCTGATTAATCTGCACCTGCAAGGATGTAGGGCACCACCACATTGATGATCAGAATGGTGCATTTTGACTTAAAAATCCATACATCTATGAAATAAGAGTGTTCTTCATAGTGAACATTTCACTAGTTTGTGTGATTTGCCTACTCATCCTGAGCTTCCCAATGTCCACACTCCAAACCAAAAGAAACTGGTTTCCCACTTCATTCCCTAAAAGCTGAGGACTATTTAGATATATGCTTAATATATTTATAAAAAACCCAAACAAATAAACCAAAACAAAACCCCAGAGATATTTTTCAGAGAATTGCACGCTATAACCCTTCCCTCCTGGCAGCTTCGTGTTGAGGTTGCTCCATGCACTCTCACTGATGCTATTTTTGCTGCCTTGCTTAGAGCTGTTCTCTATGCCAAAGCACAGCTTTAGGAGAAGCAGTTTTGTTAATCTGACAACTTCCCATGGAAGCTCTCTGTCACCTTTTCCCAACAACAAAAACTCCTATGTCTCTATGTTGCTGCTGAGCAGTTGCCTCTGCATTTGGTAAATTACCTGCAACTTCAGCAGGACCTAGACAGCAAATTATTCTCTTGTCCTCGTTTCTGTCTTGCCACCTGTAATGCAGGAAATAACTGAAGGGAATAAACCTTGTCCAAGACTTTCTTTTCTCTTGCACCTCAATCTGTATGTTCAAATGTCCCAGCACTGCACCATTCTAATTATCCGTTTAGATACTCTATTTTAATTCAAACCCCACATTTTAATAATGAAAACTCTGGAATTTATCTGCTTATTAATTCCCTTTGCAAGCTTTTTTCCTGTATTACAGATTCAAGTACATACAGTGATAACTGGGTGGAAAAACAGCTCAAGGGTACTTAGGAGAAACTGGGGGCAGAATGTCAAGGGTCTCCAGTGGTGGAATTCACCTGCAGAGAGGGACTGCAGAAGACAAATGAGTTACTGAGTAAGCAGGGAAGGAGAAGTTTGTCTCCCGTAGTTGGGTGGATTGACACCTGAATAAGGGATGAAACCACAAAAGTAAGGTACAAAAGCTGTTAAAAACAAGTCCACATAAATAGTAAACCTTGTTTGACAGACTTAGTGAAATTTATTTAAGGGCAAATGCAGGGGACACAGGAGGCTGAACAAGGCAGGAAAAAATCCACATTCAGGAAAAGACACCTCTTGCCTTTCAGCCTGGTGGGCTATCAAGTGGAGGAAGCAACAGAACAACACTGAGGAAATAGCACTAAAATATGAAAAAGGAGCAATGGCAGGAGTATGGAATGGGCCCTCGTCAGAACCTGCATCACAGCACTTCTCAGCAGCTGTATCACATGAGTCCAAGGAAAACAGCCTTCAATTTATCCTGCACACTGACCTTTGCCTTGAAGGGCTAAGCTGTTGTACCTGCTACTGGAGAAATCATGGCATCTTAAAGTAGAATTAAGAACAGATTGCCAACATGTTTTTTTTTCCCTGCTGTTGTCAGTGACCTACAAGATCCATTTATAAATATTGCTCACTAGTTTCTCCAGGCCCTTACTCACCAGAGTAGAAAGGTCAAGGACTGCTACTGCTGCAGCACAGATGAAGAAAATTATTTCCACCCAGAGAAGAGGGCAGTGACCTGGTTTGCTCTTATATAGCCAACTTTCATCTGTGCAGAGCTTCCTTGATTTGCCTTGATTAAGACCTCATATCTGTTTCTATGAAAGGTAGGATTAAAATCCAAAATTAGGAAGGGCTTCTGGAAAAGTTCATTTCCGTTTGATGCTGGAGCATAAGGTAATGCCAAGCTGCAACAACCATTCAGGGCAGATTGAGTATTATCCATCTAAGATGTTATTTCTATGTTCTCCTTTCCTTATTTCCAGGATATTAATGATTAGTGTTTGGTTTCCCCACCTGTGGAACAGTTTGCAGGAATGCTCCAGCTCCCTGATGACCCTCAGCAGCTCCAAGGGCTTGAATCAAGAGGAAGCTCTCCTGTGACACCTCTGGGACTGACACCATCTGCCTACTCGGGAGATGTAGAGTTCCTCTTGAAATGAGGCTGTATTTTCTTCTTCAGATAAGGTGTTCTGGTCCTGTTTGTAACTGCAATAAACCAGAACTGGTCTCTTCTAGGTCACACTGAGCTCCCAACTCAGACTGGGCACCTTCACTCAGTGACTGTGAAAAATGCCAGAAGCAAAGCCTCCCTTCAGTTCCTGTGCCCATTCTTGCCCCACACTGAACCTTGCAGGATATAAACAGTGGCTTCTCTCCAGCGCCTGAGCTTTCAATGCCTCCCTGAAAAATCATCCCAGCAGCACCCAGCAGCAAGGACCACAGGGAGGAAATCAGCATGGCCAAGGAGCCATCCAGCCCTAGGACAGCAGAGTTTGATGGAACTTGAGGGATTGAATTGCATCTTCCGTCTTTGGTTTGCAGCTCTCAGCTACAGCAGGTACCAGCCTGTGAGATGTGCCTTCAGGGGCACAGCTCCTTTGGTCTGCTGGGCCATGGCATCTGCTGCCTCCTGCTCATTGACAAACCTGGGCATGAGGAAGTTCTATCCTGGGCCTTGTGTGGCACTGCTGGGGAGTGACCTGGCAGCCCTGGTTGTGGATCTGAGTGGATAAGGACACTAAAGTGAATGCAAAACGTGGACAGAACCCACAGTAATTCCTCAGGGCCTGATCTGTGGTAAGGACACAGTAGCTGTAGGGACCACATTTGTCCTGAAATTCCCTAATTCCATGAGATTTCTTTTGCAGTAGGGTCCTGATCCCAGGTTCTACATGAGCTGTGAGCAGATGAAGCTGCACGATGGTCTGATACACAATTTGCCAGTTTAATGAGCTTGGGATTTTAATAGCTAATGTACTGCAGTGTGTTTTGGCTGAGCTCCTAAGATGTTTCAAAGCCCAATTATATCTTACAAGGTCAGTAGGCACTTATTCTTGAGGGCCCATGATTCAATATATGTTTGCATTCTATGCTCCCTTTAATGTTTTAATGTTTGTTATAAAAATTGCCACAGTGATTCATTTGCATGTACTTCTCCTTTGTTTGGAAGTGAATCGTTTAGAGTGGCTATTTTAAGGGTTGTTAAGTGGAACAATCTAAGTGTGAACACTCTGAAAAGATAAATGGAAACATTTAATATTTATGCTTTGCTATTCTACTGTGTCTCAGTCACGTAAAACCAGACCACTGTCCTACAGCTCTTGTTTTAAAAAGCACAAAAAGCAATAAAATGTAGCAGTAATTGACTTGTTAAAACAAGTGGTGATAAACAATTCAGAGGCACAGTTCTATCATACTTGCAATGTTGAAAGTGCACTGAAACCATGCTGAAATAAAGAAATACAAAAGAAAAGACTCTTCTATCCTCAAGCAACTATTTTACAGTGAGCCTTCTTCAGCCATAGCTGCATCCAACGTGATTTTGAGCTGCATTAGCCTCTTGCTCCTGCTCCCAGTACCTCCTGAAGGTGCAGTTCATATCTCCTGGCAGCAGTGTTAGTTTGCAGACTTCCCCCAATTTTGTACCTACACAACTGCTTGTGAGTGTACTGTACAAATCTGATCGTTGGTTCTCATGTTAGCAAAAAGGGCCTGGGAAAGACAGCACAAAATCTCCTTGGATGGGCTTTGCTGCAGAAACCAGACTGTTCCAAACATGGCCTCCCAGTACTGCAGGCAAAATATCCATCCCAGTTCTGTGAGCTGTAACACTATGGTCACGAACATGCTTATTTTACCAAATCAGAGCTGTACTGCACCCAGGACCCACTGCCAGGCACCAGTGCTCACACAGCCCATGGGCAGTGGCACAAGGACCCTACACAGCCACCCTGAGGGACAACCACAGCTTCACCTCAAAGCCATTTGCTTCCAGCCTTGAGCTATGAGGTGAACACAGCTATTAATCTTGTCTTAGTGTCAACGGGTATAAATTTACACAGTGCCCATATACAGAACTAGTCCCTTCTTGAATCTTGGTTCTCAGTCCTTAAATTTCAAGGATTAGGATCCACTGTGCTGCACAGTCAAAGGCATTCCTTGTTAAGAGCATTTTGGAGCAAGCTCCCACAGACAGACTGATCAGTGCATTTATAAAATCTATAATAAGTGTTCGACTTCTGGCATGACTTGTCTCTGATTGAATTCTGAAAGACTGTTTTTGTCCTTAAAATTGAAGTTAACAGATCTATTTATCATAGGAGTGTAACAGAGCTATTTTTTCCTGCTGTGAAACATTTGCCAAACGTTTTTGACTGACAATAAATTTTATAGGTGCAGACATTTGCAGGCAATTCACCATTTAATTGTTTTGAGTCATTCACCCACTTCTAACAATGTCTAGTAGTATCCCATATTAGGGTTAAACCTTCATTCTCAGAACTGAAACTTGGCTGCTAAATATAAACTTGAGCCTAATCCAGGATCTTGCTTCAAAAATGTTTTATGCAGCTGACTGTGCTAAGTGAGGATGGAGAACTGTTATGCTGAAGAAGTTCCTTACTATTTCAAAGCAACTGTACCAGCAATTCTTTTGCTGTGTCTCTCCCTGTCACATTGCTGGTCACAGCTAAAACCACGTGGAATATTTTGTCCATTCTCCCTGGGACAGTAGGTGAGGGTGGTGAATGGTCAGGGGTTTTCACAGCTGACATCCTGTGTGCCCAACCACACATTTGGCCAGGAATGAGGCTGGGAGAAGGAACAAGAGCAAAAATAATCCATGAAGATTAATCTGAAGATAAACTCCTAATTTATGAATAAAGGTCTATTAGAGCACTGAGAAGACTCTGCTCTCCTCAAAAGGAGGGGACACTCCCACAGCACCTGGTGTGACACTCAGTCACTTGGCAGCTGCTTCCTCCTTCTGCTTTCTTCCTCCTCCTCCTTGCACTAGGGTTTAACTTAACTTGTCCTTTCAAGTCTGGCCCATCTACAGCTGCGGAGAGAAACAAAATCTTTTAGATTTAGAAAGGAACAGACCCTTAAGACAGAGTTTCACTGCTGAGACCATGCTAAACCAGGTCCCTGTGCTCAGGTCTTCACTTGTGCTTGGCTATGCTGCCCATCTGCAAAGAAAAAAAAAAGGGCAAAAAACTAAAAGGTGAATTTTGCTGCCAGCTGGGGATTTCCTGCTCTGTGAATATTCAGAAACACTTGCACATATTTTCTTCCACCCTATTCCAAAATTGGCAAAGGTGGTATAAATAACTATCCTGCTGCATGTTAATAATGACCAGAAACAGCTAAAAAGTTTGGGTGAATATTAATGATTATTAGTATTGAGACTTTCTCAAGTGGGACCTCCTTGTGTTAAGAGCTACAGCTCTACCTCAGTCTTATTACAGAACCAGAATTTAATCTCCAGGTTCTCAGACAAGATTGTGCTTCCACATTACAAAGAATGGTTTGGATTGGAAGAAACCTTAAATCTCATCCACTTCCACCCCTGCCATGGGCAGGGACACCTCCCACTGTCCCAGGCTGCTCCCAGCCCCAATGTCCAACCTGGCCTTGGGCACTGCCAGGGATCCAGGGGTAGCCACAGCTGCTCTGGGCACCCTGTGCCTCACAATTTTTCCTCACAGGGAACAATTTCATCCTTAAACCTATTACAAATCTACCCTCTTCCCTTTAAATCCATTCCCTCTTGTCCCCAGTCCCTCTCCAGCTCTCCTGGAGCCCCTTCAGGCCCTGCAAGGGGCTCTGAGCTCTCCCTGGAGCCTTCTCCTCTCCAGGTGAGCACCCCCAGCTCTCCCAGCCTGGCTCCAGAGCAGGGAGCCTCCAACCCTTGGAGCATCTCTGTGGCCTCCCCTGGACTCTCTCCAGCAGCTCCAGGTCCTTTTGTTGGTGTCCCAAAGCTGAATACAAAAAGCTGAATGCAAAAAGCCAATTTGATCTTGTACTCTTCCTATTCAGTGTATTTAGTCAAGGCAGGATCAAAGATGTC
Source organism: Lanius ludovicianus (assembly GCA_013397235.1). Classification (NCBI taxonomy): domain Eukaryota; kingdom Metazoa; phylum Chordata; class Aves; order Passeriformes; family Laniidae; genus Lanius; species Lanius ludovicianus. Next base: position 661,181 of record VYXG01011258.1, on the reverse strand, counting down.
AGTGTGGTCTCCATGGCAGCCTAATTAGGCAGAATTTATTCCCCTTTTTCCCACATAAGATACCTATTATTGGAAAACAGCCTTGTGCCCCTGAGGAGAAAAGTAGCCTTGCTGTGTGTGGCAGTACAATGGAACATCCTGATCACATTGTCTGTTGGTAATTCACTGTATTTGGTCACAGAACAACCATTACTGCTAAAAATGTTTATCCTTGTCTCTTCAAACAGGAATTTCTCTTTCCTACCCCTGCTTCTTGCTTCTAGTTATCAACTACCAAGTACCATCAACTAAAGCTGCTCTTTATCTCTGCAGTCCTGTACAAGTGGGAAATGAGGATATTTGCTTTAATAAAGAACTACACTGGAGAGCTACAGATCTGTCTAGGAAGCTTTTTAGCAAGTTTGTGAAATTATGGACCTCAAAGGAAATCAACAGAACTGGTGATTAGAGCTTATGAGATTTATTGGTTTATAAACTGTATAAATCCAATAACATACTCCAATACTCAATATTGCAATGAAATGATCCATTGGTTTTACCTGATAAGCAAAGTGATCTGTCAGCTAAACTGCTAACTAAATATCCCCCTGGTTACTCCTAAGCTGCACCCATGGAGTGCCAGACAATGGATAAGCATCCTAAGAAATGAAAGCAGTAGCATCAGCACTACTTTCATATCCCATCCTTCAGTAATGAAATTCAGGAAGAAGCACTGTTGTTCTGCATTGTTCTCCAGAGCTCTAAAGCATCAGCAAGAAAAGCACTGAAAGCATGAAAATGTGAATTTTCTTGGCTCATGTGCTGATGCAAAGGTTTAAGTGGCCAAGGAACCTCTTGTGTAACCAAACCCTCTGTTGGTGCCCGACAGGTTTGCTCCTGCTTTGTCTCCAAAGACTCCTCCTGTCACCTGGAACAGCACAAACACATTTTATGTGTGTCCTGACTGCGGAGAAAACCCAGCCAGGCTAAACTTAAACCATCCCCTTTGCAGGGGTGGTTTGGGGTAGTCATGGTGCAGGTCAGCTGAGGGATGGTGACTTCTCAGGACAAACCAGATCAGTCACTTGGCAATTGTTTGACTGTATCTGCACCCCTGAGTGAGGAGAAAGGAGGAATTCTCCTCCAAACTCACAGGAGTGCTTCTGACATAATGTCACTTTGGTGGTGTTGACATGACAGCTGCCAAAGATCCCTGGGATCTCTGGGTCCAAGGAAAACTTGTGTTTTGATGGGAAAAGCAAGTGTACCTCTTTCTGAAAGAGCTCTAGCACGTACCTCTAAACAATCTCCAGTGTATGTGAGGTTGGTTTTTCAGCTGCATGTACAGCTTTTCAAAGGGGAGAGGTTCCTGAGCCACCAAACTACCCCTGTTCCATGAGGATAAGCACCAGAGAGCCTCACACACTTGCTGCCATGAAGAGAAGAGCTGAACTGGTTTCTGTGCCAGTCTTTCTGTTCCCTCAATCTCTAAACAACACAGGGTGTAACTCTTGGGGTGTCCTGGGAAGGGCCAGGAGCTGCACTCGTTGATCCTGTGGGTCCCTTCCAACCCAGCTGATTCCATGGTTCTGTGAATTGTTTTGTTTCCTTCTGTTCTGTACCTGTCAATCTTTTCCTCTTGTATCCACTAAAAATACACTGGTGCCTAGGAACTTTTAATCAAATAAGAACATTCTGCCCCACTAGTCCAAGGTAGGAAATGCATTGATGACTGTTCAGAGTGAAGCTGTTCCTGTGGCAGACACCAGCAACCACATGTTCACAATGAAAGAGGAGCTCACAGTGGGAACTCTCTGGAGTCAAGCAGCAGGGATTCAAACACTCATTTTGTGGCTGGTAGCATTTAAGTATCTCCTCATTATCTAATCCTAAAGTTGAACATGATCAACAGGTTTCTGTAGAAATTTCTCTAAATTCTCAGCAGAAAAGTTGGTTTTGCTGCCTGAAGGGAATGACTTTCAAGAAGTGCAGCCTGTGCTTACAGAGGCCCTTGGGGCCAGCAGAGTGAAAGTTCAGCTCCTCTGCACTGGGTTCATATTTGAACGATGCTCCTTGGAAACTGAGGTACAGCCAAGCCAGCTGAGATTGCTTTTGAGAATGAAGACTTCTCATTTATAATTCATATGACATAAACACCCACTCTGAGTGGTTTAGAAGAGTATTTGTGTACCTTTGTAACAAGGAAGGGAATTTTGGATGAGGGAATTTCCCTTGTCTTGTAATAAGGGGGGAAAGCTTTCTCATAGTTGAGACTGATTTCAGAGTCTTGAACTTGAAAAATAATTAAATCCACTACCTGCATGTCTGAACCTATTTTTTAGTAAATCTTAACTGGAAATACAACTGAAATGCAGCAGCTGATAGGGCAGGGAGACAGTGGAAGTGCACCAGGGACATGCAGAACAGCACTTTCCTTTTAGGTACTGAGCCCTGCACAGAAATCAAACTGAAAACAAAAAAAAACTCCTATAAAGCAAAAAGAAGAACTTTCAGTCACTTGTATAACCCATAAAATCCCATCTAGGAAAAAAAAAAAAAGATTATTGGAATCAGGTAGAAATTTTGTGGAAGGTAATTTTGTAAACCTGTGGAAGTTTGTGGGGCTGCTCTGTCCCAAGAGGTTTCCAGACAAAAATTGCTAAAATAAGCTACTAGGTAGGAACTCTTTTAACTTAATCTAATGAGCTTTTTGGGGCTGGGAGGAACTAACACCTTGCATGAAAAGATTCTACAAAGCAGACAGAACTTTGAAGAGAAAACTTTGATGGAATTTTCATCCTGCTTGCTGAGAAAAGGACCAAGTTTAACTTAAATGCAGAGCATTCGGAGCAAGAGGGACACCCCCCTCCTTTTCCAGAGATCCTCACTCTGTAAAAACAACCTGATGACTTAAAGACCATTTTAACTTTTTTCTAGCACATATTTCTGCCAAGTCTGAGTGAAATGCTCAGGAGAAAGGAGAAAATATTGGTATCTTTTCATGGCACAGGATTCTGAACATGCATGTCAGGTGATTAAGGAAGCTAATCAGGCGGAGTACAGTTTGGGTTACATTTTGTTCCAGGAAAATTGTGTATTTCCCAGCAAAATCATCACTAATATACTTGACCAACAGTTTTGACAAAGCTGAATAAAACTGCCCCTAAGAGATATTCAGGGATTCCCTTTTTCTTATGAGTATTCATTTCCTTGCAATGATAATACTCACAGCTGAACCAAGTCTATTCACAGTACTTGGCAAAACCATATCTTAGAAGGGGCCCTTTGGACAATACTGTTTGGTTTAGATAGAGTCTAAGAGAATCTAAGGCCATTTCAGAAGTATCAACAAGGGTATTGCTGTAAATAGTTGTGAATTTCTCATTAGAAAACCAGATCTTATTATTAGAATGCACAGCTTGGATTAAACAAGTAGGCAATGAGCAACAACCTCTAGTCTGGCATGAAAGATCAAAGGAGCCTGAGTGATAAATAAGAGGCTCATGGCAGGTAAGAAGCAAATCAGTTCTTTGTCATCTCCAAAAGAAGTTCCTTGCCACGCAAAATGTAACAAAAGGAACTATGGGGCCTCAGCTGACAATTCTGATTGTATTTCCTAATTAATTAAAGCACACAGATTAGCCCTAGGACATTTGCTTTGGGTAGCCAGGTGTTCTTTACCCAAATGCAACAGAAGTTGCCCCAACTGCTTCAGCAGTGTGTCTCCAGGACATCAGCATTCTATTGAAGTCATTAAGGTGAACTTCCTATTTTTAGCAGTCCAGAAGCATATTCTGCCAGAATTTCCCCAGCATTCAGGCAGTGAGCAGTTAGGGCAGCTGAAATTGCATTTGTTAAAATCTAAATCCTGGCAGTTCAAGTGTCAGACGCTCACAGAGATGTGCTGATGGTTCTGACAACTCATCTCAGCCTCCTGTGCAGAATTTCTGCTTTCGTGCTAGAAATGTGCAGTCCTTAACCAGACCCAGAAATAACACCAGCTCAAAAGGGGCCAAATGAGACAAGTTTCCAGTCCAAAAGTAGCTTAAAAATGAGCAATGAGTGATTAAACAAACAAACCAAAAATGAGAATAGAGCCACTATATGCAAGGAATATGAACATGAAGCATATTTTTAAACTTTTTCCATCCCCAGAATGGTGCAACACCTTAAATAAGGCAAATATTTGCTCTGGAACTGAAAAAAGAGTTTGGTAAGCACCATATTGGTCTTGTCAACTGATGTACAAATGCGTTTCTGTAGACAAATTTCTGTTAGCAATCTGCTCAGTAAACCAGCAATGATCCACTGGCATCCTACTGGGAAGTTAGAATATACTCCCAGATCTACCCATGGATACACATTTCCATTTCATATGTGCCTAAAAAATTAAACATGTTCAAGTTCCCATTTCACACAGATAGGACTAGTTGGCCTATTAAAAATCTGTGATAAGAAAATGCATTCTCAACTCCACTGGCAGCCTCAGCACCTGAGTTAAACTGAAAAGTCAGGTAATTCAAGTGTAATTCACCCTGAACTTTTGGCTGGTCACCCACTTAGATCAAAGGTTCCTTGTTTTGCCTGTGCAGTTGGGAACCCAAAAAGGTTTACATTCCCTGTGGAGGCATTTGCATGGGGAGCTAATTTAACAATACTTCTACTACTTCTACAATACTTCCAGTGTTAGTACTAGTATTTAACTTGGCCTGTAGAGCCCCCACATCACATCAGGTCTTGCTCTGAGGTAAAATGAAAGAGTTTCTTTGGAGCTGCTTGTGGACTGCCTTCTTGGAGAGCTGAAGTTCAGGTGTCAGTGCAGTTACATATTTATGTACAATCACTTGTGCATCTCAGTCTCAAAACATATTTTGAATCTGGTGAACAATTTCACATAAATTGCAGAATATAATACTATCAATCAGTTAAATTTAGAGGCCCTTACCCAAGAGAATAAAAACTTCAAGCAACTCCAGGGCAGCAGAGTGTCCAGCCATTCTGTACACATCTCCAGATGAGCTTCAGAACACTGTGTGTGTCACCCAGCCCAGCACAGGAGGCTGGGACACTCTGGCTGCAATGCAATGAAAAACTGGTGAAGGGCAGCAGAAAATCCTTGGAAACACAGGAAGGATCTGGGGGATTGCAGTGAAGGTTGTGGGAGAGGTGGGAGGTGGTATGATGAGATGAGATGAGATGAGATGAGATGAGATGAGATGAGATGAGATGAGATGAGATGAGATGAGATGAGATGAGATGAGGATTTGTGTTTATAAACTGGTGCCTTTTTGGCCTCCCCAGCTGTGGCTCAGCCCCTGCCCTGCAGGTTCCAGGTACACAGGGAGCAGGGGATAGGAGGACAGGAGGTGAGCTCCATTGCACGAGCACAGGAGGGAGACCTTGCAGTCAGAACTCAGCTTTTTCAGCACAGATCATCCCCTGTCTCCATCTATCTCCCATGTGGATTTTCTGGTGTCCAATCATCACACACTCCCCCTGCAGAGTCTCCAAGTGCACACTCAGCCCTTCCTGTGGCATTTCCCTCCCAAGGAATACAGATTCATATCAAGTTTCAGCCTTTTAAAACTCACTTAAAATCCATCAACTACAGGAAATGAATATTTAGACTACCAAATTACATCAATGTCTCTGAGTGAGAGTGAGAATATTTTTTTCACTTTAAGGTCTTTTTTCATGATCTACATTACTCCTTACTCTAATATTGTCTTTCAAGTGCAAGGGACATTTATTGCCATCCTATTATTGCCAGTGCCTGGAAAGGAGAACATTTTACACATGTGTAATTTAAAGACAAAGAACGTTCACTATTTATTTCAATGAAAAAAATTACATTCAATTACATGCATCCTAAAGCTGTAGATTCACAGCCATTTCAGACTTCAAGAAAATCACATTGTCACTGGAAGAAAAGATTTCCAAACATCTCCCTCTTCTTGAGCAGAGCAAACATTCACAGACAAGCACTCAACAAGATTAGCAACAAGAATATTTGTCAGTCTGCTTTGGGAAAAGGAACTTTTCCACATAAATTGGAACTTTGCCTTTTTCCTGCAGTCTTGCTGGCAGCCACACACTCCACCTTTTGGCTGCTCTCCATCACCACTTGCCTTACTAGGCAAAGTGTTTTAGGCATCCAGAGAGGGCCCACACACCCTGCTTGGGCTCCTCACGCTGTTTTCTTACAAAAACCACCAATTTAAACAGTTCCTGTTCTTTGCTGCATCCACATCACTCCTGCCACTGTGCCAGCACAGCTGATGTGCCAAATATCCTCTTGAAATGATGTCAAAAACAAATGCTCAGGTGTTTCACCACCTATGCCAGGGGAGCCCCTCACTTCTGCCCGCCTAATGAGGTGACAATGCACAGCTTCTGCAAGGTGACACAGTTCCCTGGACGGAGATGGGCCAGTAGTTCTGCCTGCACAGAATGAATATCCCATGTGGAATTAGAGTCCAGGAATTCTCAGATAAAAAGATAAGTAAAAAGCCCCTATTTAGTAAGCAAAGCAAAAGAAGAAAGAGTAAAAATGTACAAAAATAGGAATAAAAAGGAATCCAGTAAAGTTAAATAGCAAAATCACTATATTTGAGGCTGGCAGTGGGTTTTCATTCTGTGCTGGCACAGAGGGAATCCTGGATTATAGCTGAGGTCCCAACAGGTACAATGTGAATAAAAGTATCACAGGAATAAAGACTGACCCCTCATCATGCATTCTCAAAACCAGCACGTTCTCAATAGATCAAAGCAATCTTTTGGAAAAAAAAAAAAAACCAAAAAACAAAAAACCAACAAAAAAGTCACTTTGAAACATACCCTCAGACAAAGTACTGATTCCACATCACTTAACCACTATAAACCTCACTGGCAGAATTCTCTGTTCAAGCCAGAGCTTTTTAGTTTGGAATTTACCTGAAGAAGCCATGAGAAGGAGACACTGCTGTGGGGAATACTCCAAAAATGCCTCAAAGAAAAAGCAATTATATAAATATTGTGCACAAGGCACCAGTGGGGCAGAATTACTTTGGTTATTGAAGCAAAGTCTTCCTGTGGCCACAAGAATTGCCTGTGCAAGCAATTCTCAAGATAGGTCTTTGACGTATTTACATATTTACATACTTGATATTGGTATCTTTGCATTTAATTTGCCTGATATTTAAATGAAAAATGAAAATTTAAATGCAAAAAACCCCCACAGTCTCTATGATTTGTGCTTTCAAATGTTTATATACAAGTCATAGCCCCACTGCTACAGGAACAAAGATCTGGATTTACTTCTGCATTCAAGTTAAGGAAAAAATCCTCAGTTTCAGAGATTTAGGAAAATTCAACATCTGTGTTTAGAGCTACCAAGGGAGGCATGTCTCTAAACCTGGGTGATCGACTGGCCTGAGCAAACCCCTTTTGTGTACCGGGGGTCAGTCCCACAGAAGGTACTGTCAGCAAACCCTGAGCAGGAAAACTGCCCCTGTTCCTTCTCTTCCTCCTGTCCTTCAGCCAAGCACTCGCTCAAAGAGAAAGCTGATTTGGGAAGGCCTTGGAAAGGGAGCTGGAACGTGGCCAGGGCTCCCCATTGCTCCCAGAAAGGCTCCCAGCCCCGACCCCTGCTCTGGGATGTCAGGCAGCATCCAGGTACCATCTCCTTATAAACTATTCCAGGCAGGTCCTGGTGAGCAGCTTCAGCCCAAGCGTCCCAAAGGGAAGGCTTTATCAGCAGAAAGAAGCAAGCAGTCAAAAGCAAATAATCAGACACCACATCACGAGTTAGTGGATCCCCAGTGTAAAATCAGATTTCCCCGGCTGCTTTTCTTACCAGTGCAGATGGTTTTCTGTTCACAGTAGGATTAGCAGCAAAGAAACAATTACTGGTTAAAAGTGTAGATTCAAAACTGAGTAAAGTTTAGTTCATAATCAGCTAAAGCCCCAACTCAACCATTTCATTTTATAAATAGCAGTTCAAATTTGTTATTTGGGGTTTCTTATACAAATTTGAAAAGAAGAAGGAATTTAAAATCAGTGTAAATGGGCAGATGAAAATTTTTAAAATACTATTTTGGAAAGGTTGTAAGAGTTTTAATTAAAAAAAATAAAATCCATCCCCTCAAAATACTTCGGTCTATTCAGGTTGTGATGCATGTGTGTAGCAATAGCAACAAATAATTTAATCTACTATAAAACTTCTCAAACCAAGACAAGAAGGTTACCTGAGCCTCTCAGTCATTAAAAGAGAGAGATGTTGGTTTGTTGACCCATTTATGAAACCAGAAAGATTAATTTTGGGTTAGGTTTTAGGACAGTGATGGGGATGACAGCAAGCAGGGGCTGCCTCCTGTCCCCAGGCTCTGCTCGTGCAGGATCTCCAAGGGCTGCCCAGGAGCCAGTGAGGCACCCACAGCTTGTGCCTCAGTTCTGAGCTGCTGCCTCTGGGTTCCCCTGTGTGAGCCAGGGGAGCCTGGCAGCATTCCCCATTACCCCACCCAGCTGTGGGAGGGAGCCCCAGGGGCTCTGGGTGCCTCTGTGGGTGGGTGTGAGCACAGGGACACCCCAGACTCACAGAACTCTGTCTCAGAGACTGCAGCTGTGGTGGAATTTCCTCTTGGGGAGGAAAGGAGTGCACAGGGAAAAACCCAAGTCCTGATCTCCAAGGGGCAGTTCCCAGGATCTGCAGACAGGAGCTCCAGGGCCCTGCCTGGGAGCTCTTTGGAAAGAGGGGGTTTGAACTCTGTGGGTCCCTGTGCTCTGGGGGTCTTGTTTCAGACACGGCATCCCAGGCACTGCATCCCAGGAGCTGCTGGGATCACTGGAATGGCCCTGCCAGGACTATTGGAATGACCCTGCCAGGACCATTGGAATGACCCTGCCAGGACTATTGGAATGGCCCTGCCAGGACCATTGGAATGGCCCTGCCAGCTTGGCAGAGCTCAGGAGCTGCAGGGTGTGCCAGGGGCAGCTGGGCACACACAGGCTCTTCATCTCCAGAGTCCTCCTCACAGCACCTTGTACCAGCAGCCACTGATGGCAATGTTTTCTGTGTAAAAAACCATCAGCCAAATGTCTGGGTGGTCCAGGTCTTTGGTCAAGCTATTTCTAAGTGGTGTTCCAGAAATAGCACATGGGTTTATTTACTGTGTAGCAGTCCACATTAATTTGCCAAGTGCCATTACATAACAGCAATTAATTACATTATTTCTTCATTACTAGCTGTGAGCATAGGCTGTTTCCACAATGTGCTGAATGAATTTCTGTAGCTCTTCTCAGAAACTTTGAAGGGAATATAAATGAGGACAAGCAGAGTGCCTTGATTAACAACAAATGATAATTCCAAGACCCTTCATTGAAGCCAAATTAAATATTCTGTTGTAGACCTTGACCTAATTCCAGCTACTGGTTATTTTTCTTGTCCTTTTTCATTAAACAGATTTTTTTATAAGATCTGGGTTCATCATGAGAATAGGCTAAACTCCTCCTTTAGACATACCTTCAGAAATTATCTTGCAAGCTATGGATAATTTCAGATGGTTCTAAAAGTTGCTACTAGATTTCCTGGAATCAAGATTTAATTCTCCATTTAAAGAGAAAACCTCATGTTGTTAGGAATAGTGATTTATCTACCTCTTAAACATTACATCTCTTGGAGATCCTGCACAAGCTGTATGTGCTTGTAGACAACTCCAAATGTTATTGACTGGTCCTTAGTGTAACTTTTTAAACTTTTCTTTGGCTATTCTTGTATTTTAGAGCACTGATGTGTCCAGAAGATAGGTGTAAGGTATGTGTTGGACACCCTCCTGGCACGTACACTATATACTGTACTCTACAGTTTTATCAGAATTGTACCACCTTTCAAGCATTTGTAAAGAGCAGTAAACACTGTACTGAATTACTTTAAAGTATTTAATTTATTTAATCTTGTCTGGTTTTGCAGCCTTAAAAATCTCCTGAATTTCTTTTTTTAGAGCTTTGTTTTCTCTCCCGACATCGTCCCTGTAATAACTGATCTCTCTGTCCCCAGGATTCAGTCTCCTGCATCAGAAAACTCCAGTGTGTTCTATCTCATAGATTCAAAATCAGCCCTAAACTACTCTGACCTATTTTACCCCTGTGTCATTGTCAGAGAGGAGATGTGCCAGATGTCTGAGATGTTTCATTATTCCCCCAGGGAATCTGACCTATCCTAAAATAAAACTGAGATTGCAGAGAAGGACCAAACTCTGTTTTCAGGGACAGTGAACTCACTGGGCAGCTTCAGAGCCCTGGAAATGAATGTGTATCCATGATGGTGTGGCTGGGGTCAGAATCTGGCTAAAGAGCTGCTCTCAAAATAACAGTTTTGCCAGCTGGTCACTAAATTGGGTGCTAAACTGAGCCTCTCCTGTGCTCTTAAAATGCTTTTGGCCCAGGTAGGCCCCAGATATGTGTGGGTGTGGGTGGTCATGGTATCTCTGATGCATTTGCTGAGCAAAAGCTTCTTATTCAAACTCAGTGCCAGGTCTGCTCCTCCACAAGCAAAATCCCAACCAGGAGAGGATGTAATCATGGAAGTAAAGAGGTCCACACATGCTTATTAAGTCACTTAAGTGCACAGCTCCAAAAAAACCCCAGAATATCTGCAGTGTCCCTGCCCTTCACACGCACCCTGGGCTGAAGGTGGGGTCCTCCAGGATCCTCCCTCAGCCCTACTTACCTTCTCCTCCACATCACAGTTTGTTTATTTCTCTTGTGTAGCCCTTCTTAAAATTTGTTTATTTTGACTGGTCTCACAGCTGATTTTATTATATTCACAAGCATTCCAGCCCTCCCTGACCATCACAGCCCGGTGCCCCTGCAAGCCAGCCCTGCCCCCTGATTGCTGTCCTTGCTCTGCTCTGTTTGCTCGGTGGTGAAGCAGTTCCATCGCTGGAGACCTCACACAAAGGACTTCCAAGTTGTCAAAGCAGAACTTACTGCTCTGCAGGTTTTCCTCAATATCATTTCCTCAGTTCAAATCCAAAAAAGAGTGATGCCTACAGAAAGAAGAGAGGGTGCATTTTTAATGCTCCCTACCATCCCTAAGCTTCTAAGGCTGTGTGACTTTTTTTCCTGATCAGAGTTCATAAAGGATACACAGAGAAGGCTCTCCTAAGACACACACTCAGCATTGCAGACACGGGATTTTGTATCAGACATTGAATTAACTGGCTGGGTATTTGGGGAATCTGCCAGGGTACAGATGGAATTGTGTCTGTGTAACTTTAAACAACCACCTCTGTGTCCCAAAGGGCCATCCTGAGGTGACCTTTTAAAACCCCACTGATTCCTGAGAGAGATAATTGAAATTTGTGCCTATTCTGATTAAATCCAGACTGGACCAGAAAAATCCCATTTGGTGACCTCTCTACTGCAGTTGCTTTTCCAAAAAGCAAAAAGCAATGTTGCAGTTGACAAACAGGAACTTATACTGAGCTGTTTTGGTGGAATGGGCAGTGACAGGACAGGCTTGAAGGCAGAATAACCTGATCTTTCTCCAAGATGGCATCTCTAGCAAATCTTTTAGCATAGAGGCTGTCAGCACAGGGGAGCTTACCCTGATCCTTCTTCTGTCATATGAGTTATTCAGCTGACACCAAGTAAAATTTACCCAAGAAATACAAAAAAAAAATCACTTCATAGGTGAAAGCACATTTTTAGGCATGCTTACTATAAGCTATTTTGTGAGGTGTTAATTAGATTTCCAGCACATGTAACAAATATAATCAGAACAGAGTTAGTAGGTGAAGAGCTCAATCAGAACAAGCAGAAACTGTAAATTCCAAGTATTCCCTATGGAAAAATTTGGGGTGTCTTATTCTGACATGTCAACATTGAAAGGAAAAGTCCTGGGAATTGTGACAGCAATGAATGCAGAGTCCACAGTCAGAAGGCCTGGAAAATCTGCTCACTGCTCGAGGGGAAGGGAGGCACTGAAATCACATACACTGTAAAGATCCATACAAATTAGATAAGCAAATTCTTATTTTTAGCATTTGCCCAACAGCAAAGACAAGGGAACAGCCCATAAACAACTCAGAAGGGAAGCAGTAACCTAAGATAATCCAGGGTACATTGAGCAGTCAGGTTACAGAGGCAGGAGGTGCTCATGTAAGTGAAGAGCAAGAATTCCTATAACTGAAGAAAAAATGTAATATGCAACAAACAGGGAAGAAAACCCCACATTTTCTGTCCCTACCTTGCCACTCCAGGATTGATCTTGCAAAATGCCAAGGGTCTTTTGCTCAAAACTGTGTGCCAGAGTAAATCAAAGACTTCACTTATCCAGAATTATGAGAGTAACTGGCACTTAACACTTATTAAACTGTCATAAAAGTCAAATGGTGTTTAGGAAGATAAACCTTGGAGGATCCAGGCCTTTGGTACCTAAAATAAAACCTGAGCTTAGTTGAAAACCAGCACCAAAACAGTGATTCTGAATTCTTTTCAGCCATCTGGAGATGCCTGATATTTTTAGTTTTCCCTGTTTTTCTGAGAGCAGCATAAGGATAGAACAACCCTGTAGCATAGGGAATATGGAAATCAGCCTTGAGCTCTTTCCCTCTGACATATTTAAAGCAAAAAGAATGAATAGCACATTTCCATACCTCCTTCCTGAGCAGCTGCCTTCACCAGAAAAGGAGACACCACCACCACCTGTCCTCTCAAGGAACCTCTCAGGACCAAAAAGGAAGCCCTGATCTGTTCTGTGGGTGAAAAGGCAGAAGGGGCATCGTTTGGAGGGGGAATCAGAGCTGGGGAATGTGAATGGGGACAAGAACCCCTGGCTGTAGAGAATGAAATCTCTCGCAACTCAGTGTGTGAGATGCAGCTTGTCCCCACTACCTGCCTAAAAACCAGCACACAGCTGCCTGCTCGGGACTCTCCAGATCCCTTCTGCTGCTCCTCCAAGCTCTGCTGCAGCACTGGAATATAAAGTCTGCTCTTGACATCACGTGCCAAAATGTTAGTAATAAATCTGGCCTTGAAGCCAGTCATAATTCCACACCAGTTGGAGGTCTTGTGGAAAAGGGACATCAATTATATTTTATAAACATATATGATTGCATTTTATATTTTGCAATGTATTGGAGAATTTAAGATGGATCTCCCAGAGTATAAGAGAATATAGGAGATATGCTCCTAGGAGCTTATCTTACTCACAATAAATAAAATATGATCTACACTTGTTCATGGTATAAACAGAGCTAAATTGTAATTCTCTCCACTGATTCAATTCTGTTTGTAAGTAAGGAAAGCAATTAAAGATGCCATTAGCCTAGTGATGAGTATGTCTCCATCCTCCACGTGACTCTTATTTGGGCATCTGTGTTCTTGTGAGCAATCCTGTGATTAAATTCATGATCTCTGAAGATAATCTCCCAATTTCTGCCTGCTTATTCTCTCTGAAAAATTTTGTCTGTCACCTGAAAGCAGTATAATTAACTGTGTAGCATAGAATAAAGCCACATTTTAGAAATTATATAAATTGTACCTGTTGAATTATGTTTTCTGTTCAAGACAAAGATTTTTTGCTAGGATTGGCCAAAGAGATTTTCAAAATCTTACTGCTTCAGGCACCAGGGGACAAAAAGGAAACAGTTTGTATAATTGCATTGCAAGAAATCTGAACAACTGCAGTAAAAACATTTCCCAGAACAGAATCTCCAGGAGTGGGAGCCAGTGGGATCCACACGCTGCTTGCACAAAAAAAGTCTAAGGAAAATCTCTGTGCTTGACTTGGAACAGATCAACAAATGGCAGCTCTGGGAAAGACTGGGGTGTTTATTAGCTTTTGTCATCACCCTTTTAAAAAAGATTGTTGCAAGAGCAGGAGCCTGTCATAATTAGTACCAGTGAGGGAGGGATAGGATCCTAACCTAGAAGAGGAAAAATAGGGATTAGGGAGTTTTCATAGGGGCTTGGAGAACTTTGTCATCCTTGGTTATTTAATGAAGTGCCTGGAGCAGTTCTGCAGCTCTCAATAGCTCCCTTTCAAAAATACTACACGAGTGTACCAAGGGGAAAAAGAAACACAGTTCTTATGCTAAGAAAGAGTGAAGCAGTCACCAGCTAGGGAATTATAAATTATACTTATTAATTAAAATTCCTGGGAAAATACTGACATATTTTCCAGCAGTTTATAACAGCATGTGGGAAACCCAAAGATTCACAGGCATCATGGATTTATCAAGAACAAATTCTGTCAAGACAACCTAATTCCCTTCCCTCAAAGACAACTGGCTCTGGGAATGGAGAAAAAGCAGTGGGAATCAAATGTCTGGGCTCCAGTAAAGCCTTGCCTGTTTTCTCATGGAACATCCACACAAGGAAGTCTCCTCTGGGTGAAGTTACTGCAGGATGTGTGTGGGGAAAGTATACTGAGGTTGCAGAGTTCAATGATTCAGAGAAAACTGAAGGACTTGTGCTTGATTCTCTCCCAGAAAATCCTGTTCGTGCTCTCAGTGCTGACTTGGAAGATGGAATAGAGAGAGTCTCCTTATTCAATTTGCAAATGGCAGTAAGCTGAGCCTGCAAGTGCTCAGGATAAATTTGGAAAATGAATGTCTGAAAAGAGACACAGGTCAATAGCAAGAAGTGCTATACTGGTCCAAACAGAAATAGTCAACTGCAAAAATAAAAGATGAGGAATAAGTGATGAGGCAACATTAATGCTGAACTTGGGAGCCTCAGTGACTCACAAGCTGGACGTGAGTCAGGGAGCCAACACTGCTAATGCAGCCACAAAAATGGGAGAGGGCAGGCTGAGAGGTTTAAGTGAAGAACCTTCTACTCTGCAATGGTGCAACTTCTAGGCCCCAGTTTTGGGGGCCATTCTTCAAGAAAGCTGTTGCTGAGTTTAAGAAAATTCAGAGGAGAGCTACAATGAAGGACCTTTCAAATTCTGTGCAAGAATGAACAAAGTGGGGTTGTCTTGCTTAAAGCATTGAAAACTGGGAGGGCAATGAAATACTTCCCAGATGGATGGGAATAGAAAAAAGAGATTTAATGACAGCAAAATAAAATCCCAACAGTGTTCAGGTTAGACATTAGGAAATCTTTCCAAGGATAATAGTGGAAATTCAGGAGGGTTGGCCCTGGAATATTTCAGTCCCTGAGAACACTGCTGAGGGAAGGCACAGTGCAGTTTTCTTGTTGTGTGGCTCAGGGAGGAAGCTGGGGATAAGCTGAGGCTTCCTAGAACAATTCTCTCTGGCTTTCTAGAATGCCCTAGTCTCCAGCTGCTAACAAGGCTCCATTCTGGAGTAATGATAATCCCATTTGTATGCACATTATTTGTTCTCTGAGATACCCCTGTACACGCCCCTGCCTGTTTGCTGGGGGAGGTTTTGTCCCCACTGCTCCCATTCTCTAATGGCTTTATTTAATATCTTTCAATAACAATCTTTATTTGTCTAATTTTAGGATATGGATAAGAATTATCCATTACAAACCAGAAATTACCTGCATAAATGCAACAAAGTGGATATGAACTCAATAGAGCTGTTTGTGAGGAAACTTGGACATAAATATGTTGTGGAGTTTGAGCAGACACAAAAAGGAAGTTCTTTTGGGTTACACTATAATACAAGTGATAAAGCAGTAAACCTTCGTTATTCAGGCGAAAAGAAAAATACTGTAAAGTCTTTGTTTATTTTGTGAGTGACTTTACTTGAAGCAGATACTCTTTGAACTGATAATCTCATATGTGGATCAAGCCCCAAATGCCAGAGCTTTTCCTTGAAGTCAATAGTGAAAATTTCTCCTTATACAGAACAGATAAAAGCAGCATTGCAGCTGCCCAAAATTTTCTTTGAAAATCTCCCTTTGAAATAACACCAGGAAAAAAGCCCCAAACACCAAAGTGGAAAAAGTTAATGCTGGAACATTCACAAAACATCTCTCTGTGTTAGATACCTTCTTGAATTTAACCTAAAAATATTTCTTTTGCTCCTTCCTATAAGTTAGGAATCTTCAAGAAACACAGTGACATGTCAGTGTACAAATGAACCATGTAATAGCTAACTAATTTTCTCATTTCCCCTATAAAATTATTCTACATATCAAGAAACACTGATTTAATAAAGTAAACTCTTCACATTTTTACATTTTTAAAAGAATCCTTTCAGAAAACCCAGAAACCTATTGCTTGTAAGACAGCCCATTTGTGTGTTTATTATGAGTTTATCTCTGTCATAACTGATAGTCTCCCAAACAGCCTTTTCATCTGGATTTTCCCACTAAATCCCTGGGACAGGATTCCAGCTGGGTTGAGAGCAGCTGCCTTGGGTTGCACTTGGTGCCTGTGCTCACAGCGACGTCCACAGAGATTCCCTTCCTAAGCATTCCACAAGGAGACTGGCCCAAAGAAGAAATATTTTTCAGGAGGCTGCCAAAACAAGGAAAAATTCAGGAAGTGAGTCCCACTTCAGTGAAATGCATGTTGCTCTTTTCAGAAGAATTTATTGAAAGTAATTTACTCTTAAATCTGTTTTAAAGCTACTCAGAGCCACCGAGCTCCCAGCGAGTTTTCTTCTCCGGATAAGATTGAAATATTATTGTTTCCAAGTACTAGACAATCCCAAACCAAGCAATTGATCAGCTCAATCCCAGCCTCTTTACTGTGTGCCCCCAGCCTCACCACTCGGTCTGAAAAGCACGGGCAGGCAGGGGTGAGGGGCTGGCACCCGAGCAGGGACAGCACACAGGCACCACAAACAGCACCGGGAGCTGCCTGGAACCAACACTTCCCCCAAATTACTGCAGTAGAACACAGAAAGGTCAAATAAAGGTGATGTGATACAAATCAAGACTGTTAAAACACACAGGATTTGAGGTCTGACTTCTTGTGTCCATTAGAGGTTTCTGTTAACTGACACATTCTTTTTTTTCTGAAAAATCAAATGCAATGGGGGTTTATGGTTTGACCGTGGGTCTAAACACAGACAACTGGAGGAATTAACTGGGCTACTCATCAAGGATCTGGCCTTCATTTCTAAATACTGGCTAAACAATACTTCTGAAGAGAACAGGAGTTTCAGTTTCAGAGAATAGCAGTCATGGCTCATTGAGTGAAGGAAGAAATCCACTCTGGCTTGGGTCCTGCTTCAAACAGAACCTGGGTGAACAGTCTGAGCACAGCCAGAACTGATTAAGGACAGAGACAATCTCTGATGTCACCATTGCTAAAGACACTCAGCAAAACACAAAAAGACTCAATGTACTATAAATGGGATGCAGAGTCCCCAAGCTGGGTATAATAATATCAAGAGAGACTTAGTTTCAATAACCCTGGTCAACCCTGGTCTCTTTTAGCACTAATGAATTTTTAGTGCCCATTCCTGCCTCATGCAGGAAACCTTTCATGTGGTTGCAGCAATCAACTGAGCTTCTTTGAAAAATCATATGCCTGATAAAATGGAAAAGATTCTGTTCCAGTTAGATACCAGCCTGTTGGCAGCCACGGGCTATTTTGGGAATCACACTTCCAATACTGCATGTCAAGTCAAGATATTGACTTCTGCCAAGGGTACAGCTTGATGGGAGTTTAAAAGGACTTTGGGTTTTCTACTAGGATCTTAAAAAAACTATTTCTGTAAAGCTGCTTGAATCAAGATTATGGTAATTCAGGAGATTCATTATTCTGTAGTGAAGACTATTACACGCATCTTTTTATGGTATTTGGCTCCTGTACAGCAAGGTACTTAAACAACTGTTTATTGCTAATGTATATTTCAGGATATATGCATGTGCCTTGCTAAGGGAAAGCCCAAATTACTGAGGGTAAACTTCTGCATCAAATTTTCAAAAGCAGCTTTTCTTTTTACTGCTTGACCAAACTGGATAATTGCTAAGAGTCAAAGCATAGTTCTGGGGAAGAATTCCAGCACCTTTGCAGGTCTCCAACCTTCTGAAATCTCCACTGCTGGAGACAAGTTCTTCTGTGAGCCCTGGAAATGATGAGAGGGCTGCTTTCTCTTGCTGTGTGTTTTTCACCTCCACAAATGCTCCCCGTTGCATTAACATGTTTCTCTCCACGTGTTCTAGAATGTCCCTGCCTGTAGGTTGGCCTGCTGGCCCTGCTGAGCAGTGTGGCACTCAGGGTGTCCCTCTCCACGCCTCACGGAGCACAGATTTTCTCTCCTGCATAGCCTTCAGTTTTATTGGAACCTAATTATGTTCCACCTTGTCAGCCTTGGCCAAAATTATGCCATGGGTATAAAGCACCTCCAGGGAAATAGAATGATGTTATTGCTAATATTATGATAGTCACAGAAAGCGACTGCCAGTGATTATAACTTCCACGAGTTCAGTGGAGTTCTCCTAGGCCTTCAGCTGATTTCTCCTTATCTCAGAAGGCAAATCTGGGAAAGAATAATTGGACTAATTTCTTTCAGTGAGAATCCAGTGGTTGAAGTCATTGTCCTCCAAGAGACCATTGTTACCATCGTGTCTAAGAAATTCCAGGGACAGTGACCTCCAGAGTGTAAGATCCTTCTGCTGTCTGCAGGTTTTCCAGAGGCAAAAGACAGAAGGAAAAAAATTCAGTGTGTACCATGGGAAGGCCTGGTGAAGATTTCCTGGATACAGTTCCTGTTCTCTTTTTACTTTTTTACCTTTCCTGAATATTGGTGGAAAACAGATTCAAATTCCCCAGAAAATGTATATCTGGATTTAAAACCTAAATTGTGCCTGACCCTCAAACAAGTCTCAAATAGGTAGGTGCCTGTTGTCTGCTATTTTTACTGAATTCATCAAAAATGCTTCTTTTCAGATTTGGAACAGGCTGGATCTAAAGAAGAGGGGTGACAGTTCAGTCTTAAGGGCCAGTGCTAATAATGGCTCAACAAATGTTTCTTGGAGCTTCCAAACCTTCAAAATAATGAAGTATTTATTTGAATTATTTTTTAAAATTGTAAATCATACCCACTTAAGAAGCAAACTTTCACATCTCTTTAATGACTCTTTCCTAGTAGCTTCAAACTGTGCTTTATGTACAAGCTCTCCTTTCTAGAGGTGGCACTTTTACAGGAGTCATTTCAAGTTGGGAGCTGTGAAAAATACCAAAATTCCTCCCAGTTGCAACCATGTGTCTGCAAACTGCTTTCAAGCTTATTTTTGGTGTTTCCATGTATCTTGTAACACCACTGAGTCCTGCAGTTTGCAGGAAAGGTCTCCTGTTCCCACTCGAGTTGGATCCATGCCCAAGCACACCAACGTGAGGAGCAGAGGGATAAGCTCTGCTCTCAGTAAAACCAGTGCCAGTGAGCTCAAGAGGCCCATTAAAATAGAAATAGTCAAGACAAGTGGTGCAGCCACACAAAATTTTCCTGGCAGGGAAGGAAAGGAGTGCACCTGAAGGTAGACATAAATGCCAGGCTCAGGATTCCCCTCCTGTGGTGATCTCACCGTAAATGCCCAAGAGGGGCTGCCTCCTGATAATGGTTTAACTACAAAATAACATTTCCCCTCATTCAGAGGGAATGACAGAAACCCCAAATGCTCTTCTTCTCCTGTTTTCTTGCTATTACAATCTTGTTGTTTCAGTGACACCTTGAGAAAGCCGGGATATGGGAATGAGTTTCTGCTCACCCTGTCACCCTGCAATTTGATTTATACTTCAGCAACATTTAGGATTAGGTCTTTTGATACTTTGGAGTTTTGGAAAAAATAGGTAAGAAAGACTGTTCTTTTCATTTCAGCTATTTGGACTGTAGACTTCTGCAATTATTTGATGGCCTGACCGTAGAGGATGTGATGACTCACAGAAGGTACTGAGAAGAAGCAATTGTCTTTCACAGACAAAGCAAGCGAAATGACACAAAATGGAGCTGTATTTCAGAGATTTCCATAGTAACAGCAGAAGCAAGTAGTTTGTACAGATTCAGAAAGATTCACAAGAACAGACCTAAGGCAGAAAACACCTTGAGATCACAGATCTGAGAAAGTCAAAAAGAGCCACCTTCTTCTTCCAAAATGCCCTTCAAACATTGGCACCTATCAAATACAAAGGAAGCAAGCCAGCCATCAGCCAGACAGAAATCTGGACTCAGGTGCTGATTCTTGCACTGCTGTTGTCTCTTCTCCCTGTTCCTGCCACCAGGTCTGGCAAGACTGGGATGAGAAACCTGGAAAGGAATGGAATCCTCCTTCTGGGAGCTGTGCCTTCCCTTGGGCACTGGTGCCTGGGTGGTCTCCACGTGGCTCCTGCCTGTGGGAGCCCTGACGTCTCTGCCATCAATCAGTGGCTGTGAACAGCACCAGAAATGGGGTGAAGGTACAATTGCTCATTAATTACATCCTCATTACCCTCTGAGTGGCAAAGGCTCAGCTGTTCCATGGCAAGGACTCAACAGAGCCCATCAGCGAGGGCGGTCCTGCAGCCCCTCCTGGGCACTCACCCTGGTCCCACCGTGGGATGTCCCACACTGAGGGCACCAACAGCCTGGGAGAAGGACTGGAAGCAGTTACTGAGGAGCCTCCTTCCTGCCCTGCTGCCCTCATACTGAAGTCACCTTGCAGCTGCAGGATTCCCTGCCTCGCTGGCAGCCCTGCCAGGAGCACTCCGGGTGCGAGCAGCTGAGCTGTGGCGAGCACTCGGTGGCTTTAACTAGTCACACTTCCCTGCCATTGGGTGCTTGAGCTATTTACAGCCCCTGCCACGTTATGCAAGGATTCCCAGAACACTGCAGACTCCAGTTGGAAATTATATCTGCATAGCCTGGGGTACATCAAGAAATATTTTTTAAATCCCATTGTTTGCAAAATGAGCATCTTGCAGAAAACCTGAGGCAAATTGGGATAGATTCCATACAATAAAGAAGTTAATTTTGTTTTGTTTGCCAGTTAATTTTGATAATTTATATGTTTAAAAAACCCCAAAATGTTAGTTGCATTTTAAAAAGCCTGAAAACCACCGATAAAATGCTCATTTGATTGAAAAGTGAGATTTTTCTGATACTTGAGACAGTATATTTTAGAAAGTGTGAGGGAATAATTGTGTGAATAATTTGGACAAGAATACCTGAATTTCAATATTTTAATGTCAACTTAAAATTTCCTGAAAGCAAAAAATGCTTTCAAATTTCTGACAAAATACAGTACCTTGCTCTCCATTCAGCCACGGGACAGGAACTTTCAGTGAAATCTTATTTTGTGTTGCAAACATAACAAATTTCTTACGCTTTCATGTTGAAAAAAACCAAATAAGAAATCTGGGACTTAAAATATTTCAGTGACATCTGAAAACCTGCTAATCCACAAGAAAAGCAACTTAGCAGGAGAGCCACATGGATATAAAATACATATTTCACTCAGTATCCATGTTTTCAAAGCAAACACACTGTAAACACCTGCACCTATTTATTTTCCTCCAACTCTTATGCCATGTAAACTTGAAGTACTCTTATGCTTTGAAATAGGTCAATTGGCAGAGCTTATTCTTAATTTTCAAACAGCTTGTTGCTCCTGAAGCAGGAATTTGTGAAAGTCAGGCTCAAGAAGAGCCATTGTGAAAATTTGGCTGAGTTTTGTCAAAAGTGAAGAAGATTCATAATTCTATTAAAAAGTTTATTATCACTGAGTCATCATAGGTTTTCACTGAAACATCAAATACTGACACAAATTTGGGTCAAGTCTATTCAAGAATATAACCAACAATGACCATTTTCATGCCAGTGCCTTCTGTCAGACTCTATAATCTTCATTAATTTCAAAAGTGGATTTTTGATGGGATGTCCCAGTCTATTTTAGACAGTGAAATTCTGTTCACTAGTTGGCTGGTTAGCTAATCAATCCAACAAATTGCACTCTTCATCATGAAGTGAACTTGGTAGTCTAACAATAAAATACAGCTACAGAATCTGCACAGTCATCTTCAATAACAGGCTCACATAGTAATGTTAATGTACCTGGGCTTAACTGTAGCATTTCTTGAAATGTCTTAAACATGCTACAAAGCAGAGTTTATACAACTAGAATTAAAAAACCCAACTTCTGTGCTTGATTTAGAAACTGGGAGTTAACAAAATTTCCTACCAAACTGTTAATTAATGCAGCGTTCTGGTCTCTGTACCTACACCTCAGGTTCTGCAGCTCTTCAGTGCACTAAAAACATTAAACAATGGGAGAGGGGAAGAAGAAGAGGGGTTGTTTCTAGACCCCAACATGATGTGGGAGGGCTTTTTGTGGTATTTTTGTTTAGTGATGTCACTCATATTTTAACCTGGGAAGTGCCATTTTCCTGTCACCCGACTGTGGGAAGAGGGCGACGGGAGCTCCTCAGTCGTGTCTCCAGTTTTCCTTCTCTGATGGGCTGGGCTGCAACACAAACCCTCAGCAGGAGCTTTGGAGGCAGCCAGGAACCAGATTAGGCAGTTTTAATTACGCAGGAGTTGTTATCTGAGCCCTTCCTTCTCAGACCCCCTCATTTTTGGATCAAACCTCCCGTCTCCTACGCTGGCTCTGGCAGCCCAGCCTTTGGGCCCTGCAGCAGCTCCCCCCAGGTGGGAAGGAGCCCATTTTTAGCTATCTGGGACAAAGTTAGCAGCGTTACTATTCTTACTGGGCACGGTGTACGAGATCTATTCCCACACTAGGAGAGTATTTAGTAAGGTCACAAGGATGCCTAATCCTTATCAAACACATTCTCTGGAAACTTGGCAGGGGCTTCGTTTTACAAGAATTCAAGCACAAATTAATGGCATTTGTTTCAGACTTATTTAAATTTCTCAGTGTTTTTGCAAAAAAATATTTGCATTACCAACCTATAACAGAAAATTTGTTGTCAGCAGTATTCAAAGTCTAGTTTTCCTTTGGTTAAATTGATTTTGGATCCATTTAATTGACCAATTTTGGTAGAGTTGCTTCACATTTGTACCAGAAGCATGCTGCATTTACACTACTAAGATTTATTTTAGTCTATTTAGACACTTCTTAAGGAAAAAAGGTGCCCTTTTCACATCATTTTAAAGATGGTAACATCGAGGCTGGAGGCAAACACGAAGTGATACATGCAAGGACTGGGGGTGCAATTTTGCATGTTCAGAGAGGATCCTGTGTAAATGCAGAAGCGATACCAGTGTTGGCTCTAAATGAAAACAGAGCCCTAGAGAAAGACAGGTCTTGGTCAGGACACGGTGTCGGCCTAATAATCTGTGGGAAAGAGGGGAATTCCCCACAGACTTTGTTTCTTGTCGTTTTCCTGACATTTTCCTGTGGAAAGTGTCTGTGTGTGGTGGGCTCATTGCCAGAAACAGAGAGGTGTAAATCAAACACGGCTGACCATCGATGGTCCCCCAGAGCTCCTGGACCATCTGTGCAATCACAGGGGGCCCTTCAAACCCTGCTGTGAGCCAGATCAGACTGTGTCCTGACAAGATGTAGTGAATAACTCATCACAAGGCATCCAGTGGAAAAAAGATGTGATATGCTGGCTCCCGAGGAAAGCCCTGTTTCAGGGAGGAGCCTTTTTTAGAAAACTTATTGAAAGGTAAAAAAGAAGAGCAGGAATAGAGCAAAAGCTGAATAGAGCCACAATAAATGAATTGAGGGGTCTCAGGTCACTCTGAGAATGCAAGAATGTATATAAAAACAGATTATGAATCTTAAAAAATATTGCATTTAACTCCATATCCTGAAAGTAGAATATCCACATCTCATATACAATGAAAAATATTTTCTGTGGCATCATCAGCTGGGGTTTGCCCAGTTGTTATGCATTGAGGCCCCTCCTCACTTCCTCAGACCCAGGTAGAAATTGGAAAGTGAAGATAGATAGTTTATTAGTTTCAATTAATAGGAAAAGGCCTAGATACTGCCTTGTACAAGGCCTGTGCAATTAAAACCCAGAGTCCTTCCCCAGGCAGCCAGAGCAGGGTCAGCAGGCAGCAGAGCTCTGCTCTCTGCTCCCACTCTTACACCTCCATCCCCAGCATGCTGGAATTTGCAGAACATCCTGGCCAGAAGACGGCAGATGGATAAAACCCTGCTCCAGAAGCCCAGCAAAATAAAATCCTCCAGCTTCTGTGTCAGAGTGAAGTCTTCTACCAGAGGACACCTTTTGCCAGAGGTTGGCAACCCTGCCGAGGACAGCCATGCTATGGGAACTTGCACATCTGCTTCTGTGACCTTGAATGAGTAATTGGCTGGTCTGGGCCCCAGTTTGCTGCCTGAAAAATATTTGCAGGGGCTCTCGAGGATAAGATTGCAGAGCCCTCAACTACAGCGGTACTGAGGACAAAAAAAGTGGGCAAACTTTTTTTGGAAACACAGCTTTCTACTTTAACTATCAAAAAATCCCCAGCTGCACCAGAATTCAAGTATGGGGGTCGAAAAAGGCTGTGATAAGGGAGAGCCTTCCAGCTCTGCTTGTGGGTAATGAACATGTCTTGTGACACTTGCACAGCCCTGCTGATAAACAGTGCGGCGCCTTGCCCTTCTGGCCCACGCGAGGGGTCACCACACGCAGGGCTTGGAGCTCCTCTGGGAAATGCAGGTCCTGGGAGACTTCCCCAAGAGTGACACAGTTATATAATCCCCATTCCTCCTCGGAGATACTGGGCTCTCAGGCCCTGGCTCTCCTCGCGTGAGCGCGCAGCGCCCTGGGAGCAGCATCGCTGCTGGAGCTCACGGCTCAGTGCCTCGCTGTCTGCCATGGCTGTAAGTGGCACTGTCAACACTCAGGCCAAAAATAACCCCCTGACGGATGGCATGGATACTCCACAGGCATCCAGGTATTTTTTATAGCAACCCCTTGATTTCAGATACCAAACCTGGGCTATTTTGGGCACACAGGCTTGGAGAAACTTTCATGATCTTTAGCTTACATGACTGCTTTTGCACACAGGTGCTGTCAGAGTTCTTGTGGTTCTTCTTGAAGATAGGGAATATATTTATCCCACTGGACATTTGTACTCACTAGAGGGATAACTAACCTAGAAAACAGAGGCTGTACTATCACATGAGGTTTTCCAAATTGTTGCTGGGGTCTAAAGCACTTGTCACTTCAAGAAGTCTTAAGATGTCTGATGGTTTGATAATCAAGGTAACTGAAAAAATAATTTTGAATCAAATTAACCAGAAGTGAAATGTAACCATGGGATGACTTTGATGTCTTTCCTCATTTAATGACCAGGAGAGGATATATATACACACACATATATACATACATATATACATATTTTTTTTTTTTTAGTAAGAGGATGTGGTACTAATGGCCAATGTCCAATTCACCCTTCTGGCAGATAGAAGTTCTCTATTTATTCACATGGCAGATATCCTCATCCAAACGTGTTTTTTAAAACAGAATGTACCTCTAGTGCAATTCTACCAGCCATAAACAGCATTAGAATCTCCTGTGTGGGCAGAGCCCTTGTTATGTTACCTCACATCAGTTCAGTGCATCAGGGTAATGGAACTGGAACATTTTGGCAGCAGCACCTGGTTCAGTCATTGCTATCAATATTCTAGGGAATTGTAATTCTGGTATTTACTATTGTAGTCACAGCCAAGCCTCAAGGAAAGGTGTATAGATGGTAAATGTTCTGTAGCTTGAGGAATGTGGGTCAGATCAGACCTAGCTTACCACAACACAGACAGAATCTGGAATGTAATTCTATTTTCCCATCCTTATAAATCTTCACATCACTGGTAAGATTTTTCAAAGGAAGATTATAATTTCCATGATAACCATGTCATGTGCAGCTGATTAAACACGAGTCCAAACTAGCAAATCAACTTTTACCTAGGAAAACATAACACGAGGAGACAGGAACAAGCAGACACTCTGGAGGGACAACCTTCAAAGAGAGAAGTGGCTTTGTAAGGTGCCACATCTGGAGTTCTGTGTCCAGTGTGGGCTTTGCTGCTCTCCAATGCCTCCAGTTCAGGAAGTCTCTGCTCCCTGCACCTGGCACCATTCACAGAACAAAGAGAGCAGCCTCAGTATTATCCAGAGTGGGAAGGTAAAGAAATACAAATCCATGGCTCAGCATCAGGAAAACTGATCCCTGGCTGTACTTTAAAACTTTTCATTGAAATTTCTTGCTCATGTTCCCTTTCAATATGACTTTGTAGCCAATCTAGGCAACAAATGTACAAGGGGAAAAAAAAAAATCAGTGTTATGGATATTTTGCCAATATTTGAAATAATTGTAGAAGTTAATTTCACAAGAAGTCTGTGAATAAGGCCTTACTTCTTCTGGAAATAAATCTAGTCCTAAATACCAGTGCATTAAGGCTGCTTAAGGCTCTAAGTAGGATGATTCCAACTTGTCCTATTTTAACAGAGAATACCCAAGGTATACTTTAAGACTAGGGAATGCAATTCATTTCCTAATTACGTTGAAAGGATTAAAAACCTGACCAGATTAGATTCAAAACCTGGGCTGTAATTGCTACAGCTGAGTATCTTCATATACCTATGCATTTCAGCTGTTCCCTGATGGTAGAATCCACTGGTCATCAAGGAAACACTCAGTCCTTCAGCCTTTCTCCCCTAAGGCATGCTAATGAATTTATTCATGGATATTAATCCAACTAGGAAATTGCTCCTCTGTACATAATCTCCCTCTCCTTTAGTATTTGACAATTTCAAATGCTGGAGGAGGGACTATGACCTCCAGCAGAAACACTAAAATTAAAAGAATAAGTGAAAACAAAAGGATTGAAAGGTTACTACCCTTGTGGTTGAGGTAAGTGGGGAGAATTGCCTTTTATTTTAAAAGCTGTCCTACAGTGTATATTCATATATCTGTGTATGTGTATCCCTATGCTTTAGCAGATTTCTTCTTTACCTTTTCCAGGGTCTCCACAGTCTGGTCTAGCTCCAGGGAA
Source organism: Lanius ludovicianus (assembly GCA_013397235.1). NCBI lineage: Eukaryota > Metazoa > Chordata > Aves > Passeriformes > Laniidae > Lanius > Lanius ludovicianus. Next base: position 634,340 of record VYXG01011258.1, on the reverse strand, counting down.
AGCCCACTGAAGATTATGTACCTTGTTGTGCTGTATCTGCCAGAACTTATTTATTTCGGAAAATGACAGAAATAGGCCAAATTAAAATTAATAGAGAGTCATCACTTACTCTGTCAACCAGAGCATAGGCACCAGAAAAATATATATAGTAATACAATGAGCTGGTTTGGGAGGGAGAAAATTCCCTTACCTTATCTTAGAAATTTGGCAGTGATTTTTAATTCTGCCATTTGTCAGAAAATGTACTAAAATACAGCTAAATATGAAAGCTTAAGAGAGACGCAGCCATAATCAAAGAGGAACTGCAATGTCATAAACCATCTTTCTCTCAATTTATTGGTGTTATAAAGCCTGACAGGAAATTAAAGTGGAAGAAACTCTTTTGCTGAACTGTTCTAGTGCAGGGTGTCTGCTGAGGAGTCACTCTCGGGCTCTTTACAGCAGGACCAGCAAGTCAAGGTCAGCAAATACTGCTTATTATCTATTTTCCACAGCCTCCTGCGTGTGTTTGCTCAGGAAGGAAACCAGCCCACCTGCTCCAAGAGGCTCTGAGCAGAAGGCAGCGCCTTCCCCTCAAAAGAAAAGATGGTGCAGAGCTCCGTGAGGAAGGCGTGAGCAGAGCCAGGGCGAGGATCCCAGGAGCCCGGCACGGCCCAGGAGCCCGGCACG
>VYXG01011258.1:609783-625144 GCA_013397235.1 Lanius ludovicianus | reverse complement strand
ATATATATATATATATATGTATAACTAGATGAATTTTGCAGTTCAGGGTGCGAGCAAGAAAAACACCTCACATCAAAGACATTTCCCTCTTCCACAGTGAGGAAGAGGAAGCAGGACTCTCCCAAGGCCTGTTCATGCCATGTGGCTGAGTCTGAGCTCAGAGTTGTGCACTGTCAGAGCCCACGGGTTTTATCTGCTTCTGGGATGGCCTGATCTCAGCAGACTTTCTCACTCCACTGGCGGCCCTTTCTATCCTTTATTCCTTTCTCAGGCACTTACAATATATGCACTTTCTTGTATGTTTTGTATGAGGAGAGGTGAGAGAGCTGGGATTGTTCAGCCTGCAGAGGAGAAGCTTTGGGGGGAGCTCAGGGTGGCCTTGCAGGGCCTGAAGGAGCTGCAGGAAAGATGGAGAGAGACAATTGCCAAGGGCTGCAGGGCCAGCCCCCAGGGAATGGCTTCCCAGTGCCAGAGGGCAGGGCTGGCTGGGATCTTGGGCAGGAATTGTTCCCTGGCAGGGTGGGCAGGCCCTGGCACAGGGTGCCCAGAGCAGCTGGGGCTGCCCCTGGATCCCTGGCAGTGCCCAAGGCCAGGCTGGACATTGGGGCTGGGAGCAGCCTGGGACAGTGGGAGGTGTCCCTGCCATGGCAGGGGGGGCACTGGGTGGGCTTAAATTCCCTGCCAACCCAAACCATCCTGTAATTCTATAATAATGGAATTCTTAAATATCTAATGTTCATATCCTAGAAAAATGTCCTCCAGCTCCCCCTCATCTCCTTGTGGGTCACAGGGTGTTCACCCTGCACAGTGAGCTTTGTTCCTCAGCAAGGAAAGAAGTCAAGACATTACTTAGGGTATTATTTCACAATAATAAAACTGACCAGGTTGACATCCAGCCATGTTTGAAATGTGCCAGTAAGGGAGGAATTAGAGCAAAATCTTCATGCATGCCCAGATCCAGAGTTTCTGTTCTGGGAGGCACCGTGTGCCCAGAGGAATTAGTTGTGGCCTGATGCAGTGAGTCTTTACTCTTCCATGTGGGTAGAGGATTTATGCATTTTCCAATAGTAATCCTACTTGAGACAGTGAAATGGAGTCACACATCCATAAATTTTCCTCACTACTTCAGCACCCAGTGTTGATAAAGGAGACATATCTGCCTCTTACATATGAGGAAGACTGGCAGAGGTTTATAAGACTTTGATTTCATGCAAGCCTCATGTGGAGATAGCTCAGAATAGCAGAAGATAGCAGAAATAATTTGTTTATCCCACAGTATAGACTTCAAATATTTTTCTTAGCATTAACTACCTTCATTTTTTTCCTCCTTTCTCCCCTTCCAGTATATGCTGCCTTGAACCTCTTTTTCCAGATGGTTTCTATCACCCTTAACCGTAATACAAAAATTGCCCATGTGTTCGTTAAAGCCTCTGAACCAATTATCTAAGTCTTTGCTTTCATTTCATCAGCTCAAAATTTCTGTATATCTGATCACACTGTTCCAGCTGTGATCCTAATGAGCTAGAATTTCTCATTTTGTGGGCCCCTAAATTCTATTTATAGAGTCTTTTCCAACAATGAATTCATCTGTTCAGAAAACAAGGTCGGACTGTGCTCAGAAATAACTTATAATGAGCCATGTGAGCAAATACCAGATAAAGGTAGTGCTGAAAGAGGGAAATGAATACTTCAAGCTCATTTATGATTTATGAGTTCAGGGTTGAAATAGAAATGGCACATAATAATGAACAATGGAAATATGTCTTGTTTGGAAAGTGTAGATGAATAGAACTTCATGCTTGAATAGGTTATTAATAGGTTATTGATCCAACCTATTTCTGCTACCAAAAAAAAAAAAAAAAAAGAGACCAAAGTTCAAAAACTGGTCAGCAAAAAACAAAAATATACTCCATCAGCCAATAGCCAAAATATTCCCCAGCCATGAAAATAGATATCCTTAACCACCAGTCACAGGTATCTCACATCCGGAGGGTCACAATCACTCCTCCTGAGTTTTCCAAGGAGAGGTCAATTGACTCTGGACAGAGTCCCAGGATGTCGTGGGAGTGAAAATTTATGTGACTTCAAGGGAGAGCACAACACTGCATTTTCTACCCAGGTCAGGGAATCCAAAACCCCCTGATTTTTTTAGAGGTGGACCTTTGCTTTCCTTCCACTTTCCCAGTAGAATTGTCCTACTGACCAGTGCCTGACCAGGCCTGCCTTCAGGTGCAACACCTACACTGCTGGCATGTTTGGTTTTAGTTCAACACCACCCCGGGAGCCAGAGCCAGCCTTTGCTGTGTTCCTAAGGAAACAGGAAATACAGGCGTGCCTCTCAGCTCATGGCAAAGCTCTTAGAACAGCTAAAATTTTGTCAAGCATAAAAAACCTCCTTAGACAAAAATAAAAGTTTAGATGGGTGCATATTTGTACCTCTCCCTTTTCTTTACAGAGCATAAAAATTATATTTTCATCACAAAAATGTATTTAAAGCAGGAAGATCCTTGACTGCCCAGGATCCCAGCTTGCCTACAGGCCTTGCTCTTCCTGCATGGATCAAGTGATGTGTTTATTCACACTCAAATATAATATATACACAGCTGCAGCAATCAGTTGGTCTGGTGAACAGATCACATTTATTTAGGAGTTTTGTTATGTTTTAACTAGGTATGAAAGCTCTGGCAGCAATTTGCAGATTTTACAAAACATAATTGTCAAATACAACTCGAGGAGAGTGATTTGGTTACAGCTGTTATTTGCTGGGTACCACACACATACCCACATGGGTATTTTGCAATAAGAACATAAAGTAAGAGCAGGTTCACCTGCTGCTGCTTTTCCTGGCTTACATTCTTCCCCTTGCTCTAATTAGCATCAGAATTTTACAATTCCTAACCTCTTCAAGAAAAGTAATAAAAAATTCTTACACTAAGCTGAAAAAGGTTCAATTACATCCATAACTGGAAAGTTTTTGAACTCTCCCAGCAGCAGAAGTTTCGTGGGAGATTGTTTTCATCAGCAGGATGAATAAAAGATGAGTTGGCAGGTGAATCAAGTAGAAATATTTATTACTAGCATGCACTGAGAATGACACTAGGATGCCTCTAAAAGCCTGACTGGGGGAAAAAAAATAAATGAAAAAGCCATTTAAAAATTAACTCTCACTCCAGAAAAGGAAATTAAGATAACAAGATAACCAAGAACACCTATTTTTATATCATGTTGTTAAAAAACCACACAAAAATTGAAGTCAAAACAAAATTGAAGCCAAAATGAAATTGAAGCCTCTTTTCCTTTACATCACATGGTCATAGAATGGCAACAATGCCCCATTGTTTCTGTGGGTTTTGCAGAGGGTTCCACACTCTCTTCCCCAAATGCCACCACAGAAACTCAAACTATTGGCGAGTGCCATCTGCTCTATTGCAGCCAAAGACTTCAGAGACACAGGGCTTACCACAAAGTCACCATGAAAGTAAATAAATCACTTTTTCAGCAGTGTTGGGATTTTACTACTGTCATAGTTTTAATAATTCAGCAGTTATCTCTTATTCATAAACTGAGCTCTGCAGATGAGGGGAAGGTTCTATGTGCCTGCCTTGGGAATTCACAGGGGATTTCACAGCAGAGAAAACCCCTGGCAAACTGCAGATTTCTGAATGCACAGCACATCAGAATCAGGCTGGATGCACCAATTTTATTTGTCTCTCATATGCCTGCAAACAGTCAGAGATAACTATCCCAGCATTTTTAAAACAGGATGATGCAACATGAGCCCCAACCCTGGAAGATTTTAATCATTACTTATTGCCCCTGAAAATCTGGCCAAATGATTGGATTTCACTTCTGAAAGAGTGAGAGCATAGCAAAGATCTGGTTAGCAAAGACTCCCAGTGAGTTTGGGATCAGAACCTGACCTAAGGCCGTGTGTGGAGCAAGTCCTTGGAGGACCAACTCCGAAGTCCACAACTTTGCCCTGCCCCACCACTGCCCAGCATCTCAATCTTTCAGATGAGTTGCTACTTATTGTCTGATTCTTTTCTTTTCGTGGTAAGTGGTTAGAAACAGACTCAGACAAATCCCAGGCTGAAGTTTGGGATTACACAAAAGGTAAAGCTGGTCTAAGAGGAGGATGCATTACTTTTATCAAATAACAAAGAGGACAAAGTGGTTCCTCTGTCCCCCACCAATTCAGATGGGTGTTATTCACTGTGCTAATACCGCATTGCTGTGACAGCAGCAAACAGTGGGAGAAGCTTTTCCATAGAATTGTGGATTATTCACATGTGCACCTGGCTGAAAGCATGTCCAGTCACACTCTGGAATTCCTTTACACTCCTGTGTGAAGGAAGTCATGTCTCCCTTCTCATATTGCTCTAAAATTACCATGTTGCCCCTTTTTCTTGATGTAGTTGCTCAGAACAATAACCAGAAAATATAATACCATGGAGTAACAGAAACAGGAGAGGGAGAGGCACGTGGGAAATGTGACAGCAAGAATTCACAGAAAATGCAAGTTTTCATAAGTTGCATCCAGTGCAGGCAACTATGTTGAGAAAAAAAGAATTGGACATAAAAGGAAAGGATAAAGGGTGAGGAAACCCTCATCTTACTCACGAATGCCAGCTGACAGGGAGGTTGGAGCAAGACATCCCTGTGAACACCCAGACTAACAGTGTACCCCCATTCCTCCCAGCAGCAAGTTCCCCCAGGAGCATTCCAATGCAATTCCCAGACTAGAAGTTTGTCCAATGAAAATGTTTTAGCCTAGGCCACAGTATGGCCCTGGGGCAGCCGTGGCACTGTGGCAGAAGCCAGACACTGGGGTTATGGCTGAGCAGGATCTCCTCGGCTTTGGAAGCATCTTTTCCTCTTGTGCAACTCTCCAGGAAGCTCAGGCAGGAGTGTCCTGGCTTCACCGGCATGTTCTTGTGCCTCACAGTGCCAGGACAGAGACTGTCCCACAAAGCCCAACCCCTTTGGGTACCTGGACCATCCAAACGTGGTCTTGAGAAGGAATTGAAGTTAAACTCTTGCTCAGATTACCCCATTCACAGGTGTGAAGTACTCATAAATCACATAGAATTTTTAAGATGTGTGTAGGTGATTGGTGGGGTTTTTCCTCGGTTTTCAAGAGCACCTGAAATTTATGTCGCGAACACGTAAATAAGAGCGAGGAGAGGCTGGTCAGAGCACAGCAATCCTTTTGCAAAACTCAGGGGACATCGTCTGGCCAAGCCCGGCTCTGCAGGCACCGAGTCAAGGATTAGCCGGTAACGGACTGAAATGGGAATTCTGCTTGCTAAGAAAAACCGCGGAACTGGGGAAAGTGAAGTTGTGCTGTAAGAGCCACCTCAAAGCAACCGAGTGCATTTCAAAAGGGACAAAACAAAGCAGCAGAACACGCACGGAAAGGAGTTCAGAACCCCTGCAATGGCAGCAGGATGCTGGCTCCTGCAGGTGGGAAGAACTTCCACAGGGAGCACCTCTGGGTTGGTTTGAGAGAAGTACAAAGCCAGAGTCTGAACTAGCCTACCCATCCTGGAACAATCCTATAGGATTGGCTCCAAAATTCCAGCAGGGAGGCGTGGGAAGTATGCTTTATGATCCACTCATTTGCTGCCCATATAATTTTAAACATTGCTTGCTGACCACAGTTTCCCCTTCTGCACAGTTTAATCCAAAAAAGCCTCACCAAGCCACACAGTTTCTCTCTCTAAGAAAAGTGCCCAGATAAGTTCCCTTAACCCAAAAAACCCCATAACTATTCTTCCCTGCCACAACTGCTGGCTCTTTTTGCCTTGAGGTTGTTAAAGAGCTTTATTCAGAGCATCCCCAGTCCCTGACAGCCAGGCTCCAAATGCCAAGCTCCAGCAGAGGTGCCCTGAGTGCCATGTGGGGCTGTGATGCTCCTGAGCCACCAGCACAGAAGTGACTCTCACCTGACTGACAAGTGCAGAGTTCCAAGGGCAGCAGTGTGAGCCAGCTCTTCAGGATGAACACAAGGATCTCGTAAAACGTAAAATGTTCTGCTGGACAGGAACAATTTGAAGGTCAACATACCATAGATGCAAAGAAGGCAAAACGTTTTTTTTCATTGTAACCCCGAGAAAAAACACACACCTGGGATTCTTCCCTCTCTACTTTCTATTGAAGTATTCAGCCTGTGGCAGTACAGAGCACACACCAGCTGTGTGACCAGTTGATATCTGACTCAACCCCAAGGTGTGCACAGCTCTGCCTCCAGTTCTCCTTACAGCTATGGCTCTGAACAGAGAGCCTCTGGTCAACTTAAACAATACCAAAAACCTCTTCCTCAGAGTCTAGAGTTTGAAAGAACAACAAAAAAAAAATCAGTCCCAAATAATTTTCTTTTCTCTTTACCTCTCCTAGAATAGACAAATACTTGAAATTAATGGGAATAAAGTTAAGTTTTGAAGACTGAATACCAGTTGCCTTGCCACTGGTCTATTGCAATTTAATGATTTATTGTTTCTATAGGTGTTGGAGGGGGTTTTGCATTATTTTAAGACAATTACAACATTTTTAATGTTACAATGATGTTTTATGTGCTGATTAACTCGTAAATACCAAAGTTAAAATAACTTTCTGTAAGTGTCAAATTAACTAAAGCCCAATTTGGGGATTGGGCCTGTGAACTCGTGTCACCTGTGCTGCCTCAGCAGTGTCAAGACGCCTTTACTTTCATTTCTTAAGAGTTGTTTTCATTGTGGAAAACCCCCAGAGCTGCAAACACTTCAGCAAACTCGCACCTACTCAAGCTGTTTACTTCCATCCCAGGTTGAACATTTGTGCTCTCTGACCTGGAATCTGGCATATTTCCCTGGGAGCTGCATTCCAGTGCAGCAACCAAAACATTGCCTTCCATCCATTTATTAAAGATTAGTTTTAAGTGTGAAAGGAATATTTTTACTCAGAAAAACAGTGATCTCCCCTCATCAATTACAAAAAAGTTACCCTTTTTTACAAAAAAAGCCCCTCTCCTGTGGAGGTGCCTCTCCCTGAAATCCTGGGAGAGGGACCCTGCAGGGTACGGGTCTGTCCCTGTCCCTATGTCAGGTGTGCCCCATTCCTGTCCCTGATTGAGTGGTTTGGGTGCCCAGGCCTGGGAAGGGAGCAGGGTCCCATGACTGGGTCTGCCTGGGAACTGCAGCCAGGTGGCTGGAGGAATAAATCATCTCTGAACATCTTCCAAAATATCGCTTCATCTTTCCTTCCAAATTCATCGCTATCTTATGCATGTTGTAAGGATTTCCTCATTACAACACTCTCCAAACTCCAACTATGTTACGGAGGTCTGAATGCTTTAAATAAGCATCATCATTTAGAAGTTCTGGGGAAAAAAAAAGTGACAAAGCTGTATTTAAACTCAAGATCTAAGTTTTAGGGAAGAAAATAATATTTTTCTACTGTTTACATCCATGCTTAACCTCAGATGTTTCACTTCAGGGTCATAATGTCCATAATACCACATTTTAAGACATGGAAGTTGTGTGAATCCTGTGGACTATTTCTTCTCTGACTGCTATGGAAGTGAAGAACACAAAAGGCAAGCAAAACTATCTAACCTAAACCAGACAGATTGCCTGCAAAGATGTTTGTACCAACAGATTTTCAATACTGCAGGAGTTGCATCTAAACATCCTTTACATAATTGGGATTGCAGGAGCAGGTTAATGCAGTTAGTTTGCTCACTTAAACGTTGTTGATGCTCCATGTCACAAAATACTATTTTTATTAGTGCCAGGTAGTTTTGATTGCACTAACTGATGAAGCAATTAAGAGACGAAAATATCTATGGTCCAGTTCAAAAGGGTACAATCCCTATTTTCCTCACCACAAGTGTATGGCATACACATTACCGAGAATTTAGAGCGACCGAAATCTGGAACTTCTTTAAAATACATTGGATAGAAGACACGATTGAATTGCTGTCAATTCAGGTAATTTCAGGGTGCAGTAAATGGTTGAACTCATGCAACTTACCATGCTTGTAGTGGGTGAATTCATGATGAAACATTTCACTGTGTGTACACTGTCACAGTTCAGTACCACCTTTAATTTCTGCAGTGACCTTAAAATGTGACTTTTTTTCCTGAGTAAATATGCACATCTGATACTGCAGAGAATTTAGACTGAAAGGAATTGTAAGAAAAGTGCAACATGTCGGCATGGTGGAGCACAAAAGTTTCAGCAGCTCTTCAGAGCTGAAGATCCTTCATGCTTGTTGAGAGGATATCCCCTTGCTTTGATCAGGTACAGTATTTTTGGGGCACCTGACTACCAGCTGACAGACATCATGAAAAGCGGGGGGAAGGCATTCTCATCTTGTTCTTACGTGAGCATGGAAATGCAAATGAACCTCAGTGCTTGTGTGGCTCCAGCTGCTCAGCTCGTTGGTGGGATGAATAAAGCAGTCCGGGTGCCACAGCAGCTGACTGAGGCGTGTCATCTCCAGCTCCTGTGAGCGGTGTGACAGCTACAGTGACATAGAACGGACATCCAGGGGTTCTGTGGTAACAATCCATAGCTCTGTCATCTCACAGCCCCAGGATACAACCCAGCAATACAAAACGTAGTGTCCTGATAAGAATGCAGAATAACACCTTGCTTACCTGAAGGTTGTCTTTGACAAGTGCTTGGCATCTCAGAGAATCCACTTTGGGTGTCCAGAGTTCTCAGGCTCTTCCCACATGTGTGGACTTTTCACCCTGGGGTTTTCTCACCCTGCTTAGTTCTAGTTCACACACATTTTGTGGAGGGGCAGGAATTTCTGGCAGGTTCCTGTCTTTCCCTGTGTGCTCGCCCTGGGCAGTGGTGGAATCACCACCCCGGAGATATTTAAAAGACACGTGGCTGTGTTGCTTGGGGACATGGTTTAGTGGTGGCCTTGGCAGTGCTGGGTTAATGGCTGGATTCAGCCTTACAGATCTTTTCCAACCTGAATGATTCTAAGTATGGATGGGTTGCCTTCATTGACAGCAACAAATCCCAGGGAATATACAGTTGAATCCATGATCTGTATTCAAAAAACCAACCAACCATAGCAAATCAAACTTCTAACCAGTTTAACATTATCCCTTTTCAACATAGGATGATTATAGCGCTACGTGGTACAACTGAGCAAACCTAGGAAATGTCTAATTTTCTGACACGTTCCCCAAAACAACCATTACTGATTTGCTGGTGCAGGTACAACCTACACACAGTATCACCAAGAGTTACATTTGATGAAAAGTGCCACAGCAACTCTTTCAAAAGGTGACCTGGATTTCACCACTGGAGAGTAAAAGGAACAGAAATTTGTGTTTATTTTATGACCAGACACTTGCTATGCTACTCTTGTAGGGCAGGCTGGCTCTACATTCGGATTTTTCTAGACTATCTTTATAAAACAAGTCCCACTTCACATCCCTCTGAGAATGGTTTAGCACCTTCGTGCCTCTGGCTACATTGCTAAGTAATCTCTCTATTAAGAGGTAGTCAAGGAAATGCTTTCTTTTCACTGCCTTAGGGCTAAACTTCAAGCAGTGAAGTTCATAACTGATCACACAAGAGGATTTGTAAGAGCAAACAGAAACAGCCCCCTGAAGCCAGAAGGGTCCAGGGACGCTGCTGAGGAGCTCTCCCTCCTCACCCACTGCCTTGTGGGCAGAGCAGACCCCACCCGAGGGTAACACAGGCCTGACCACCCCCCCGTTTGCCTTTCCAGCCAGAGGAAATCTCAGTCTCCACAGCACCAGCCTTGAGGATGAGAGCAGGGCACATTTTAAAGCAAGCTGGACCCCAGAACTTCACCAGCCTCTGTAGCATCTGGCACAAACCCAAAGTCTGCCTGCAGCCCTTCCCACCCAGAGCTCAGGGGCAGATTTCCTGAGGTAAACGCTGCTTTGTTGCTATCAAGAGGAACAGACCTACTCATTGAACATGCCTCCAGGCTGAATTTGCTGCATGTGTTCATATACGTACTAGGTGAAAAAAAATAATGGTAAATTCAGAGCAAAGGTTTTTTTAAGGATGCATTCAGTGATTGCAATTGTAGCACTGAATTACAGTCAATCCCGAATACTCAAAAGCATGAATATTTTTTCAGCAGTTTAAGCTTTCTTCTCCTTCTAATCACATCTTCCAAACAGATTATTAAATGCCTGAAAAAAGCACTAAGAAATTTTATATGTAAGGAAAAGTATACAAAGAGGCCCAAATCCACAAATGCTGCCTGTTTTAGCTCCAAGACCTCATCTACTTAAGATCTTGAGAAAAAAATAACTATTTTCACCTCCTAAACTGAGGAAAGATAATGCTTTTAAGTGAATTTATGAAAAAACCCCAGTATTTTTATTTGCTCTGCTGCACCCACACAAGTTCTTTCTCAGCAGCAAGAAGAATGAGCAGTATTCCCAATATTCCTGTGGGCAACAGTTCCTGTTGTGTGTAAACAGGGAAGAGGCACCAGAGAACACCATATGTAAAAGCTGATTTGCAAGCTTGGATTGCACTCTGGAAAGCTCAGTATAAAAGAAAACCATTGTAAAGTACACTTTTGTGTATGTTCAGAGACTAAAACATACATTTAGTAGTGAAAATAACTCTGTACCTACAAGGAAAAGCAAGAATGAAAGATTAAACGTGTCATGGAGAAGTATCAGCACTGTTATTTCTTCTGAGTGAAATCTGGAGAGAAAGGTGGTCTCTTTTGTTGTATTTACTTTTAGGTGAATTTTTGAACTTCTAGATCAATTTAAATTACAGTTGGTGGATTTGATGCATAGCACTTCCTAGATCAATACCTAATAAAGGGTACATTGTTTAAGCAAAACACTCAAGTGCTTAAGTCTGGTGCTGTTAAATCTTAAACGGGGAATTGTGGAGACCCTCACGTGTTTGAACTCTAAGCTGTCACACAAGTCCACACAGAGTTAAGAGAATATACATTCACACTTAAAAAGAATTGTACAAGAAAATACAATTTTTCCCTTGCTTAAGAAGGAGAATCAGGGAAGACATCTGACAATGCCAGGGCTCTTTGAATGACCTTCTTTCGTGTTGTTTTATAAATATGGGGCTGTTTGTTAAAATATCTGACACATCCAAATAAAGTTTGGTAGTTAATTTATTTAATTCAGTTACAGAGCTTCAAGAGGATACTACTCATTCTCCACAAGAGCAGAGCCTGACACTCCATGCAGCTACACCTATTAGCCATCTCTATTAGATTGTACCAGCCTCAGTGAAATTTGCCTTGTTTGTTCATTTGGAAAGTTTTACCAAAGGTTCTCAAGGAATCAGAACTGGTCCACAGTCTTTAGCTCAGTTACATTTTAGAGAGGTTTTATGAAAACATTTTTCTTCAGTGTATACAAACCTGGAAACCCAGGGAAATTTCACCTTCTAGAAAGTTATTTTCAAAGCCAGTAAGTAATAAAAAGATTTAGGAACGTGCAGACACCGGCAGAGCTCGACTACCAGAGAATGAGAGGAATGGTTCAGTATCAAAGGTCCCTAGTGGTATTGAACTGCAGCAGTGCAAGGCTCTATTTGTGGTTCCTGTAGTAATCTTCAATAGTTTCTGAGTTGAAGTACACCACAGTGACTGTGATGTCGTCCCTGTACATCCTGGCCAGGTCCTCAGGCAGGGTCAGCATGGCAGCCAGTTTCTCTGGGTCCACCTCGCCGTACTCGTTGCTGCCGATGGCGTGCCGTATCAAATGGGTGGCGATGTTCTGGTCCAGGGAGGCCAGGCCCTTGCTCTTCCTCTGCAGCAACAGGTTGTGCATGTAACCCAAATTAACTGGTTTCTTAAAAGTCAGTGGTGGGTTCTGCATGTTAAGCTCTGTAAGGTGTCCAGCAACAAGTTTTACAACCTTCTCATTACTCAGCATCTCCCATAGCCCATCTGAAGCAATAACAAGAAACTTATCCTTGCTCCTTAATTTGTGATATGTGACTTCAGGCTCTGCAGTTAAATAAGGGGGGGTATGGTAGTTTGGAGGAACGTACTGATAAATGTTTAGAGCCTCAACATCACAGCTGTTCTCGAGAATGCTGTGTTGCAATTCTTTACTCCATTTTAATTGCACATCTCCAAAAGCTCTGGAGGGCATGAGAATCCCCAGTAATCTGTCATTCACAAATAGGGTTTTCTCCTCAGATCTAGGATGTTCTCTCTTCAGTCTTCTAATTTCAAATTCATCATAGGCATTGTGGTCTCGGGTTAGGGGGAGAGTAGACCACGTTCCATCTTCTTCACGAACTCCTAAAACTGCTCTGCAATCACCAGTGTTTGCCACATGGAGGTGAACACCGTCAATGTGAGCTACACAGGCTGTTGCACCAGAAAAAGCTACTTGCAGGGCAATATTTCTCATCAACTCACTTTCCTGAGGAGCCTGAACTTCCAGTGAAATGTCTGAGTCTAACCTTTTGAACGCACAAATCATGGCTTCTTCTAAACTAAACCCCAGCTCAGTGTCCAGGTCCAGCAAGTGCTGCCAGTAAACCCGGAGGTTTTCAAAGTACTGTGAGGTGATTTCCTGGTACTCCACATCGTTGGGATGCCTGTGCCACTGCAGAATGGGCTGCACTGGTTTCATGGCCTCCACGGCCAGCTCGATCTCCTCCAGGCTCTGGCGGGGCATGAGGGACACGGCGATGTAGTGCAGCAGCCTCTCGCTCACGGCCTGGGCACAGGCGGCGCCTGCGTGGCCGTCGAACACCCCGAACATCATCCCCGCCGTCTGCAGGCACGTGGCCGCGCTGCGCCGGTCCTCCATGGGGCTGTTGGAGGCCAGCTGGTTGCTTTCAAACCTCAGCACGGAATTTGCATTCTTGCCATTCAAATCCAGGGTTTTGTGGGATAGTTCACCTGCTCTGAGTATGTCGTTGATTTGTGCCGGAGACAACTGGAAAGAAAAATGTTCTTCTTCGGTGGAAGTGTGTCGGAATGCTTTGGGTAAGGAGAAGGTACTGTCTAAGCTCCCAGCAGGGCAGGGACATGTTTTGGAGAAAACAAGCTTCCATAAGATCTTGTTTCTATTTGGGATACAGATGGAGTACCAACGTCCTCTCCCTTGTAAAACAATGCTGCTTCTGGCTGAGCTTAAAATCCAGGATGATAAAGTTCTTGACATCATAAGTCACTCCAAAAATAGAGCACCTTCCTTCAGTAACGCAGAATGTCCTTGCAGCCTGGAATATAAATGCAGGAAAGGGAAAATAATTAGAAAGTTCATAAGAAGATTTCCATACAGAAACACAAAGGCATGTCTAGAGCTCTTAGAAATATTCAGAACTTTTTCCCAAAAGAGATTGCTGTAGTTGAGGCATCTCAAAAGTGATACAATTTCCAACACTTAATTAGAACCAAGGATATGACTGCTCCTTTTAACTCATCAGAAAAGATAATTTTTACTTTCCGGACAAGTTTTTTTCCTTACTGCAGCAAGACTAAGAAAAAAATGGCAACATTACAAGAAATGTTATTGGAAACTGTACAATGAAAAGCCTTATCTAACATGGCACAGAACAAACAGATCCAATGAGCTTGAAAGTAGGGATTTAAGTGACAATTAATGCACAGCTCTCAAAAAAGCCTGCTAGAGTACAACTCTATTAATAGGCTCGCAACTCCTAACCCAAGAGAAGTACTTAAACCCTATGGAAAGACTGAAAGATGTGGCCAGTTAATGTTTTATGTGAACTACCTTGATCTTCACAACTAGAACAAGCCAGTCTATCTTTCAAATTCTGTTACAGTTTATAAACTCAGATGTTCTTTCAAGGACCTTCAAGACCTTAACCAACCTTCAGGCAGGCAGGATCTTTTACACAGCTGAAGGCAGATTCTACTGCTGGTTAATTAATGCTTTTTTCACAGCACTGTGCACTTTGGTGCAGTGAAAGCTGTAACACAGTTACATTGTCCACTTTTACAGGTTCACAATTTGGCTTATTCATTCAGAGGGCAATCAGAACAAGCAGAAGTGAAGAAAGATCTCTGCCACCAACAGCACTGAAACCTAGGGAACCTCAGCAGCTGAAGCTCTTCAGTTGCCATAGGGGAGGTCCTCACATTGTCTCCTGCTTTCAATAAGGTATTCCAGCTGTGCAATATTGCTAACTACAACCAGATGTTCACTCACAACAGAATTTTGCCCCGTGGATTTAAAAAACTCACTGTATGGCAGCACTGCAAGTACAATTACTCCCAAAAGATCCACTAGCAGACACTGAGAACAAGAGAGTTCTCTGAGAGCTTTCAAACACTTTGAGGTGGCCTGTGACATCACTTCCTCAGGCCAAAGACGCTACATGCTGCTACAACACTGTTTTTTTAGTAGGGTGCTTCACAAGAAGTATTGAAAAACCAGCCAGATCAGATGCCTGGAAATGTTTCCAAGAAACCAGCAGGAAGTAAAAGTGACCTTGAGCTATTCTGAACAGAAGGCCAACTGCTACAACCCAAGGACTGCTGAAATCCCATTTGGAACCTAAAGCAATGTGTCACAAAACATTTCTGAAGTGTGCTACCCATACTTAACGCAGAAAAGAGCAGACAAGCATTCCATCAGACCCCACCACTATGATTCTGGCGACCTGGTGGGAACAGGCAAAGACACAGCATAATTTTATTGCTGATGTCAGGAGAGCAGATGGAAAAGGCAGTGCCAGTTCACTGTCCAAGGCGTGCCTGCAGTCTCCTGGGACACTGCATCTCCCAACACACAATGCCTTTTGTTGTGCTACAAAAAGAACACAACTAAAATAATAGGAGGACAGCTAACACTGCCAACTCCAGCAACAGCTAAACCCAAAAAGCACCTACAGCACAAGACAAGCCAAGGTTTGCCAACCTTTTCCAGTCCATTCCCCGTCCTTCTTCCTTTTCTTGCCCCTCTCAACAACATCAGACTGAAACATTGATGACTTTTACGTCCTTGATCAAAAAATCCCATTGAAACAGCGTTTTAAAGAAACCTCCCCCGTTCACACCGGCTGGCTGACAGGGCGAGGCGGTGTGGGCTGCCCCCAGCAGCAGTCACTAACACCGATTAGCCCTGCGCTTGCCTCAGGTCAGGCAGCACTGACGAGTCCCGGAGCGCTTGTGAGCCAGCCCTGCTCACTGCATTCCCACTCTCGGGGTCCTCCCAAAACGCAGTGTGCAGACGCTGCTGCCCAGGAGACGCCTCGGTAGCGGTGCTAATTAAAGCGGTGTGCTAAAGACCATTATGTAAGAGCCAATTATTACATAAACTCGCTCCCGCTCCAGCACTGCCTCCCCGGGGACGCGGTGTCCCAGCGGGGCCCGGGCTGAGCCCGCCCCGGCACGGCCCCGGCC
>VYXG01011258.1:587396-609482 GCA_013397235.1 Lanius ludovicianus | reverse complement strand
AACCCGCCCCCTGTGCCCCGCCCCAGCGGGTTCCCGTCAGGACACGGCGGGGCGAGCGCGGGCCGCCCCTTCCGCCATGTTCTGCGCGGGCTGAGGGCCCGCGCCCCTTTGCTCTCATTAACCGGCGGCCCCGCGGTGCTGAGGGAGCGTAATAACGTGGGCAGAAAGGAAGCGAGTGACACGTGTTAGGAAGAAAAAGCACCAGCAGGGGTTTCTTCCTCATTACTAACAGTGAAACCCACGCTATTCCCGTGAGGGCGGGGACTCGGCTTTTCCTTTCAGTCTAGTCCGCGCTCTGCAGCACTGAGGGCACCGGCTGATGAGGCTCAAAATCGTAAAGCTCTTAAGTAATTAATTTGCCATATAAATTATGGAGAACAAAAGGGCTCGTTTTGCTGACTCCCCGGATTTTTGGTTTCATATGACTGCTTGTCTTGGTTAAAATTAACGCTGAGCGATTCTAAGCCTGGTAACGAGGGGAAGGAATGGGCCCAAAGTGCATGGCGGTTAATCAATAGTTACTGCTGTTAACGAGTGCTAACTGAGTAGTCCCTGCTTTAAAACCCCTAACAATCATTTTTTCACAAACAGAGGCTCAAAAGTCACAAGAGGCTTTGATATTGTCAGTGCATTGTCTAAATTAGCCTGGCTTCTTGTACTGAAGGATTTTTTTAGTTAAATAATGCGGTGCAAGTATCCTAGATGAGATAACAGTGTTCCCAGGTTATCTCATTGTGGAAAAATGCAGATGATCTTCAATGACTCTGAGCTTTCACTTGTTTCTTGTTTTTATTAAAACAATAAAACATAGCTTCATGTAACATGGAAGAGTAAACAAAAAAATAGGTCATCTTAAGGAAAATTTTCAGAACAGTATTTTCGCACGCACAAAAAAATACCTTAAGTTTGAAATAAGTATTTTATCTGCCTGACAAATCTGAAAGAGGACACCCACAGCAGCCCTTACCTGCATCTCTGTGCTCTGTCCAGTGCTCAGATACACCAATAGCAGTTTCTGGCTTTCCCCAGGGAATGGTCCCTGGCCCAAGGCCAGAGCTCCGGGAGCGTTTGGACAGCACTGCCAGGGATGCCCAGGGTGGGATTGTTGGGGTGTCTGGGCAAGGCCAGGAGCTGGACTTGATCACCTTTGTAAGTCCCTTCCAACTCAGGATATTCCATGATTCAGTGATTCTTCCTTTGGACTTACCAATTTTCAGCTTTTGTAACATTTACAAAACTGATAAAGCCTCCTACAGCAACCTAAAAATGAACCCGACTGCTCTGAGTTTCCTGTGCTCCCACCATGATTAAATGCTTCTCTTCAGCTGGAAGCTGTAACTTATTGCTCACATGTTCATGCAGTAATTTCATAAATTCATATGCATAAGCTGAGGTGACTTAGGAAACATGTAAATGAAGGTGAAACAATTAACAGTCCTGCAGGAGAATATGTCCCTTTCACTCCATGTTTTCTAAACACAAGAAGGAATACCATATTGAAGGTACTTGACAGAGCTGGATATTAAGTTGAATTGAGATTTAAATTCTGCTTTGGACTGTGTGATTATGCTGATGAACTAAAGTCATATATAATTAAAGGAAAAAATAGTAGAGATGCTACTCGCTGACGTGATCTGAGAAGAGAAAGTATTACTCAAGCTTGCAGTATTTTTGCTTTTAGGAATATCTAATAAAAATGGCAAATTTCTGTAGCAACATTGCTTGGTTGCCACAGTGTTCTATGTTGTTAATTTGCATTGAAAAAATTAGAACTCAGGTTTCTTTAAATAAAACTAAGATTTGGTTTTGACTTTGCTGGTTATAGATGAGCAAAGTTTAGTCCTGTGCCAGAAAAAAATCCTTACCTGGATTTATTAGAAAATTAGTCTAATTCCAGATATTGTATTAAGATGCAGCTATAGGTTAAAATGTAGCAAATCCTATATTTAAATTTTTTCAAGGAATAATTTCATCTGCTGACTTGTACAGTCAGCAGCTCTGGTTTTCTTTGGAAATATGTTCTTGCACTCATTTCTGTGTTCTCATGTAGGCCAGACTACACTTTTTGGGGTTTCCTTCTTTCCCATGGAATGTTTCCCCCCCCCTCCCCCATTGTTCATTTGGACAACTGGCTGTGGCTGCTTTGGTGCAATTTAAACATCTTCTGCTTCCAGAGGCTGCAAAGAGCTGCCCCTCATCCCCACTGCCTTCACAGCAGGTGCTGCCATGGATTACTTTCCATGACCTCGTTGATATTCATGAAAAGTCTGGCACTACTGATGCTTTGTAAACATTTCTTGTTATGGGGACACACAAAGATCAGAACCACCAAATAAGGCAGATATCCCTAAGAAAGTGTTATAAATGAGATGTCAATTAAATCNTTTCCAGTAACCCATCTTAGCGTTTCTGGTAAGGGACCGGTTCAGATGATGATTTTTCAGAAATCCTTATATGATTAAAATGAAGTGTCTTAAGCAATAGGTCCACTCATCAGCAGTGTCCAGGGAGTAACAGATCATATCTCTTATTCCTTTCAGATGGAAAAGAGTTCCTAGCTGGGTAGGATGAACTCATAGTAGGTTGATGGGTCTGAGGTCATTTCTTCTGGGCTTGCCTTCACTTCTTATGTTAATTTGTACCTTCCTTGAGTAAGATGTCAGGAAACTTGCCAAGGTGTACTTTGAACATAACATAATTGAACATATATACAAATTACAACTTGCTATATTTCACATTCTATATTTCACATTAATAACTTATTCTGCTTATACAATTTTGATTCCTTATGAATTTTGACTTATCTATAACAAAAGCAAGCCATAAACTGGACTAATGTTTCTGATAAATAGCTAATCCTTTTGTCAGAAAGCTGACCAGTAGCAAAAAGTTTGAATCCAAAGAAAAGTAGTAAACTACTACTGAAAGTAGTCTCCTAGTTTTCAGAAGTTTTTCTGCAATACAGACTCAGCCTAGTGATACAGATTAGAAAACAGCCATAGATCCAAATGCTTTGGAAACCTGTGAATGGCCAACATGCAAAGGAAGGTGGGTCCTTCGAGTGAATTGTCTCTCTGGCCCATCTTAGTGAACACACACTGAGCCTTGTGCTTTTTGCACAGTAAGTTCAACAGTCTAATAACCAGCTCCTGGAAAGGAAGAACAGCACCAGCCCACGAAACACCTTCCTGCTGAGGGCCGTTAAGAATGCCCACTGTTTGCTGGATGCTGTGAATAGTGACATTTCATCTGCTGTATATGGCATTTTGGATTTTCACAAAAGGCAAATTGGCACTGCAGATTCAGAAATCTCTTATTATAAACAAACAAAACCCATAAACAAATGAAAAAATGAAGGAGGCTCTAGGTCTGTTAGAGCAATTGCATTTCCTAGTTTAGTTACAGCTGTTTCCAGTCTGATCTTCCTAAGTAATCTAAACCAAATCCTCAAATGCTAGAAAAGAAGGCAAGCTGCAAGAAACATTGCTGAACAGAGGAAAACACCATGAACAATTGTAGGAAAGGTGCCATTCCAACTCTCTCCAGCTGCATTTAGCCTCCTCTCCTGTTGCAGCAGAGGCTGAGCAGTGTCGGGAGTTGCAGGGGTTAATCTGAAGACCCAGTTTAAGTCAATGTAATTGCTCTGGTGCAAAGGTCTTTCCAGTTGCTGTAGTGGGATCTGAACACATGGATCATTTTTATTCGATGTTGCTTACAAATTGGTTTAAGTTAAACTGAAACAAATGTTCATTAAGGTTTTGTGCTACTGTAAGAGTAAATTCACATTTCTTGGGGTCAGTGTTCAAGTACAGGAAAGTCTTGTGGCTTGGGAAAAATGTTCATGTGTATAA
Organism: Lanius ludovicianus; assembly: GCA_013397235.1. Taxonomy (NCBI): domain Eukaryota; kingdom Metazoa; phylum Chordata; class Aves; order Passeriformes; family Laniidae; genus Lanius; species Lanius ludovicianus. The sequence continues at coordinate 605,631 of VYXG01011258.1, read as the reverse complement.
AGGTTATTGTATTCCTGTCCTCTCTCTTCCTCCTCCAACAGACAAACAGGGTGAGCTAGCTTCTAAATTGTTGTATTTGATATTCCACTATACTGATATGAAATTAAATGATTTGCATTACTATGATGCTGTTCACAACCTGGAGTAAGGTGCTGAAATTTTACTGAATTTCAAATGTGGTGCAAGTGGCAGTGTAAATGGAACATCAGAGGAAGGCAAGTTCCCTGCCTTACGGCTGTGCAAGTTGGGAATAATTCTGTGCAAGTCAGCCAGGTTCCATCCTCTGCTGTGCTTTCCTCAGGGTAAATGAGAAAAAGTGTGAGCCCCCCACTCCACCCGGCAGAGACAGTGCTTTGATGCTCGGTCCTGTTACTAAATATCACTTCTGCATGCAGAGGGATTCAGAGAGGAAAACAGCTACACTGAGCTATGAGATAACATCCCATTTTCTTCAGGCTTATCTCTGTTGTTTTCCTGAAATTCTCTTCTTTTTTATCTTGCTGACCTTTGAACTCTGCCAAAAGCACCATCTGGTGTTGAGGTACCTTGCAAAACTTTTCCCCTCATGCTTATATGTGGATTAATTTACACTCATCATGAAATGTATCATAAATCTGCTACATCATAGCAACTGTATGATGGAAACTGTCTAAAAATCTTTCTGCTTGCAAGAGATTGGGGAAAAACTCCTAAGTTGAACTGTAACTACAGCTATTAACATTTAAAAGCTAAAGTTAAGAGAGTGTGAAGTTCACCAAGCAGAGGATATCCCTGCTCAGCAGTGAAATGAGGAACCAAAAATTGTAACTAGTTTATTGAGTTTCTTTTGTCAGACTGGTTTTTATCTGAGAAAGGAGTTTCAATGACTGTACATAAAGCCAGCAAGGAGTTGTCAATTACAATCATTCATCTCTTTAAAAATTGTTATTGTCAGAGTTAAATTCTCTCATCTGTTGTATTTTGACTAAATGGTCCATAAAATTTATTTTAAGTATTGTGGTAAGGAATGGGAGGAAAGCCACTAGATGGCATTTTTAATCCAGCTTTTACAGCTGTGCCAGTGCAGTCGCTGTCCTAAATGTGAGGCCTCCATTCTCTCAGTCAGGACAGCTGCAATCCCAGGAGAAGGTAAGTGAATTCTTGCTGCAATAATTACAGCCAACTCCCATTTTCCCTTCAACACACTCAGTAAAAGATAACTCATGTTTTAAAGTCATTCAGTCTCAGAATAAATGAAGTGCATTAGATAACATTTGTGGTTTTTTATTGTCTGATCAGGGTCTCAAGAAACAACAAAGAATATGCAAGTCTTCCTTTTATATTTTACTTCACCGTGGTAAAAAATAGATCATCCAAAAACTGAAAAAAAAAAACCCAAACCAAACAACCAAAACCCCCTGTAAGTAAAATCAATTTTATTTCAGAAGGAAGGTACAGTTTGGCTTCTCCCTGGAACTGAACACCTCGGGGCAATGCAGCATTTAAAGCTCTTTGCAATAGCTAAGCTTTTACAATAACTTTGTAAGCTAAACGTTATCCTTCTGTTGTTCATGACTAAACTACCCTCAAAGAAGCTTAAGTACTGTGTGCAAGGTCACAGAATGGACACGTTCTGGGCATGAATAAACTTTTTTTTTAGATTGAGGGGTTAGAGCTGGGGAAGACTGGACAAAGTTTCACTGCACAAGCCCTCTTTACCTACTGCAAGAGACAGGGAGCAGAAACCTCCTATGCTTAAAATGGGAAGAAAACACTGAAAATGCTGATTTTGATCTGCTCTCTGATCATCTGTACTAATATTAGTGTATCAGTACTGGGATAGCTTGACTGTGCTACATATGGTAAATAAGATTGGTTATATTTTAATCAGGAAAGTATTTTAAATTTGCCCCAATAATTTTTTTTTGCTATCATATGTAAGGTTTTTTGAAAGACTTTTTACATATTATCATCTCTTCATGTAAATGTTAAAAGGGACATAAGGTTCAGGATATTAATTTAACTGGGTAAGAAGTCATTCCAGGTACACAGTAGGTCAGAACTTAAGGGAAAGGATTAAGCTGAAACAGAAACTGTTAATCCCAAAAGATGGTAAGAACTGTGATATAGAATAAAAAGAGGTGTAAGAAATAACTTCTAGAATTTAAAAACATGCCCACAAACTTGTGAGAGAAAATTCTTATCTGTAGTTAGATCATTCCACTATAGCTTAGTCAAGGCATCTATAGAACTGAAGGTAAAAAATTAAAGCATTCCTCAGTTGAAAAGAGATGCATCAGTGGAAAACATCAAACATCATTTCTGTTAATGAGAATCCAAGAAAAAGAGTGCTGTAAGTAGGGAGAGGTGTCTGGTGGTTGATTAGCTTGTCCACTGCTTAATTTTGTGGTGAGCTTGCCCCTTTATGTCTTGGAATATCTTAAACCATTTACAAATAGCCTAAATATTCCTCGACTGAGCAGCTCCACTTAAGCCAGTGTCAGTGACAGCTGCTCACCAGAAGCAGAGAAGAGAAATACAGCCCAAACCCCCTTTATGGTGTTAAGTCATTTATTCCCTCTGTCCCGGAGGGGGGACAGAGCACCGACGTGGGCGAGGGTCGGCGAGGTGAGAGGGCGAGGCTTTGTGTCCCCTTGGTTTTGTAACAGAGAGGGGGGGAAAGGGGATCCCAGGGTGGAGCTGGGATAAAAACCCACCCAGCTCAGAGCCCGGGCTGCTGGGACATCAGACAGACCCGACTCAGTCCCATGGCAGGGACCCGGCCAGGGGGCACAGGGGGGACCACCACAACAGAGGTGGTGCTTCTTAAAATAAAAGATGAAGATAAGCACACATGATTTTAAAGTCTCATTTATTTTATTTGTTAAAGAAATTAAGATACATTAAATAGAGTTTCTGCAATACCAGTTTGCATTACTAGCAAAGTTACATTCATAATAGCTAAAACCATTGCATTTTGTAAGGATTTTTCATTGCCTTTAGCATCTGCTGGATAAGAATCTCACATCAAAATAATGCTGAATTAGCCCTCACAACAGCCCTGTGAGGTAGAGGTCAGTGTTACTCTTTTTAAGTAAGAGGAAGCTGAGAAACAAAGTTTTAGGTCAGTGTACCAGAAAAACCATAGAGATTTGAGGAGCAGAATTCTAGTCTTTCATTCCTTGTACTGTGCTCCACATCTCATGTCTTCCTTCCTTGGAGAAAGGGGAGCAGCCCACAGCAGCTGCTGCTCTCCCTTCTCCCCACTTTCCTTGGCATTGTACATATTTGATTTCTCCATCTCAGCTGATAAAAAATGAACATCAGCGATTTCTGCCTGAACTACATGCTCAGAACAGACCACAGGAAGCTCAGAACTAAAGTAACTGGGAATTGACTGTGGGCAGTCACAGAGAACATCCCAGTATTGAGTACCAGAGCTGGAATTTTGTCACTGATCTGCAGAACCAACACATGGCTTTTCTAAAGCAACTTTTGTAGAGGTAAAAGGACTCAGGAGCGCTGAAGCCTCTTGTGCACAGGGAGCACTCCTGCCAGGCAGGGTCTGTGCAGCAAAGCACACTCAGGGCAGACAACAGCTACCCACGTTAGGTCCCTAAAGGAAACAAAATCCCTGCTTTCTGTAGGGCAGACAGACTGAAGGAGGTCATATTGCAGAGCATAGCACTGAACTGAGGTAGACTCTGAGCAATTGAGGACCACAAAACACACCTGGATCACTACAGAGGAACTCTTCAACCAAATTGACCCTTAGCAGGGCACTGTGGTCCTGTGTTCTGCATGGGCTGAAAGGATAAATACCTAAATAACGCTGTGCAGTAAACTGCTCTGCTTTTCTTCACAGTATTACATTGTTATTTTCATTATAAGATAGCATCTTAGATTCAAAAGATATATTTAATTTTCATACCAGGGCCTACTTGAGGCGAGTAAAGAACTTTTTCTAGTGCTGCTCATACAGTGTCATCAGGCAGCAAGACTACAGTGAAAGCAACCTTTAAATCAGAGCTCAGCAAATGCTAACAATGGATCAGTAAGGAAAATTTGTCCAAAATTCTTGATGATTGTTTCCTCATGTATTAAATGAGACAATTAGAAGTTGTGGCTATCAGCACTAGTAGATCACTACATAATTTCCCATTTTCTATCAAGATGGATTTTAATTTCATTTTAATTTTATAGAGTTTCAGGTCTTGGATAATATTAAATAATGCTGGTTAAAAAGATCTCATTTCTCCAAAGAATGAGCACTTCAACTAAAATACAAAGCCAGAAGACTGTTCCTCTCCAAGCAGAGGGTCCATGGAAATGCCTGACTTGTGTGTTCCATGAGTGGTCTGAAGACCAGAGTTTCTGTTTATAGTATCTCACACATGGAAGCTCTTGGATATCTCAGGACCATTATCAATTTTCTTCAGGCCTTGAAGGAAGCTCGAACAATTCTCCCCTTCAGAGGCTGAGGGGGGCGAAAATTATTGGCCATTTGGATCCTCTGGTCTTCCTCACTGGTGAAGAGCAGCATGCGGAATTTCTCCAGCTGGAAATTCAGGGGAAACAATTCACTGCTTAAGAGGGCAATCAACAGTTATGTTTTTTAAAAATTACTGAAAGGAAGTATTCAGTATATTTTAGTCAATGAATGAAACAGGTTCAAACAAAGCTGCTAGAGAATATTAACAGAAAGTAACAGAAGCCCTGAGGATTGAACAAGCTGAATATTCAGACTTTTAACTTAGACTCATTTCAAATCCAAACAGTCTTTGCCTGCTTATCCACCATTGAATCCCACAAGAACTTAAAGAGTATCAGAGGTTTACCTGTTTCACAGAGATTCTGATGGGTTCTTTCAGCACTATCCATGTCACACTCTCATTAAGAGGTGGGGTTGTCAAAGAACCAAGATATGTCCAATAATCTAGACTCAAGGGCAGGAGACATTTAGGGTTGAAGCCTCTAAACTGAGCTTTTGTTCCCTGGGAAAAGAAAATGGACTTGAAATGTATCCTTTTACTTTTAAGTGCAGGTTAAATAACTTTTTTTGAAAGAAGAAAATGTTACAGTAACATTAAAAATAGAAGAAAGGAGGAGTTTGTAAAGGTTTGGCTGCCTTATAACAGCTGTAAGCCAAAAGTAGATGGCAAGTGTGATGCCAAATGCTGGCTTACTGGACTTTGAGGTCTTCCACAACTGTCTTTACCAAAATTCATCTCTTGTCACAGTAGGCCCAAAAATAATGCAGGAGGTGTGTTCTGTATATAGTGTTCAGTGTGAGCTATAGATAACATCATGGCAGAGTTCCTTGTCTCATTACTTGCTATTTTCTATTCTTCTCTTCTATTTTAGTAGAAAAATTTAAATTCTATAGTCATTGTCTGCTATGGTAAATATTGGCTTAAAAAGAAATCAAACCTTCAAGCCTAAAATCTGAAAAAAAAAAACCCACAGAGGAAGATACATTAACCAGAGACTGGTAGAAATAGAAGGAGGTTCTGCCTGAAGTAGTGAGTGCCTTAAGTTCCACAGTCTAGAGCAAAACTCTTCAGCCTGTTGGAGTATCCAAAAGGATCTCAGTGACTCCAAAAACACTTGAGGAATAGACTAACTCTGGACCTCAGTGAGATCATCCTTGACAGAGCTCTGCAGCAAAGACAAACAGGCAGCTTCCACTTGTTCCAGCCTAGGCTCAATAGAAAAGGGATTATTTTGCTGAATCCAAGAACTGAGCATCAAGGGTCACGGAGCTGTTGATTTTAGGCTTTTTGGGAAAGGCAGAACCTCTGGATGACCAGTGGGGCCAGCATAGCCTTGTGAGGCACCTGAGATTAGGAAAATAATATAAACTTTGGAGGGGAAGAAGAAACTACAACTACAGTTATGTTCTAGTTATGGGAGGACCTGTGGGTGGGTGATTTTTCATTTTTTGTCTCAAACATGTACATGAGCATGATTTTTAAAGGATATCCCAGAAGCAAATTTAAAGAGCTAAGAACTTACTTTGAATTTTACCATGTACAAAGCATCAGTGAGTCTGTTCATGCTGGCATGTTCTTTTCCAATCTAAAATAATGGAATAGACAGGTTAAATAAGAAGGATTACAACTATGCTTTAATTAGGTGTTGTTTTCTTACTCAAATCTTGACATTCCTACCAAAGTTTATCAGCAATTTGCAATGCATTAACGCTTCCAGTAAGTCATCTGTTTTCCTTAAGCACTTAAATATGTGGCATGGTCCTCAAACACTGCTTTTCATCATGTAAACATGCTATTTTTGCAATTCTTACCTCCAAGAAAACACCAACTACTGCCAAGCCATCTGGAGCTGCTGCTGCCTCTCCAAATGTTGCATATTTTCTGGCATTCCAATGAACTAAGTGGAGCTTTAAAGAAAAAGAACAAATAAGAATTAAATTAGTGATAGAAGCCGTGAATGTGGTTTCTTTTTGACAGCATTAACAGTTGTTCATAACAGAATGGTTTTGTGTCAAAGGCATTACTGGAAACATGAAGTTCAATCTTTTGGACAGGTCCCTGAGTGTGGGCAGGCACTAGGCAAGCTTTCTGTAACAGCCCACACTGGGGTGGCATGGCCAGGCTTTGGGAGTGGGAGGGTACAGGGGTGGCTTCTGTGAGAAACTGCCAGAAGCTTCCCCAGCTTGTGATCACAAGGGAGGGACCAGGCTGGAGCAGCCCCACAAGGACTGACTGCACCCCATGGAAAGGGACCAGGCTGGAGCAGCCCCACAAGGACTGACTGCAGCCCATGGAAAGGGACCAGGCTGGAGCAGTTCATGGAGTTCACTGTCTCCTGTGGGAGGGACCCCACACTGGAGCATGGGAAGAGTGTGAGGAGCCTTCCCCTGGGGAGGAAGGAGCAGCAGAGACAGCCTGGGATGAGCTGAGCACAGCCTCCATTCCCTGTTCCCCTGCACCACTCAGGGGAGGAGATGGACAAAGCTGGGAGTAAAGTTATCCCCAGGAAGCAAGGAGGGGTGAGGAGAAGGTGTTTTAAGATTTAGTTTTTATTTCTCATTATCCAACTCGGATTTGGGGGTTAAGAGATTTTTTGTTTTGCTGTGTCAGTAACTGGTGAGGGATCTCTCCCTGCCCTTATTCCAGCCCATCAGCCTTTCCTTACATTTCCTCTCCCCATCCAGCTGAGGAGGGCAGGGATGGCTGACATAATGAGCAAGGAATCAGAATCCTAATCCTGCCCCCACTGCAGACAAAGTCATGTGACAACAGCATTTGCATGAAATAATCCCATCTGTGAAAACACATCCTTACCTCACAGGGAAAAGGTTTTCCATCAATGGTATGCTCTGATCCCTGGCTGTGCGTGGTCCCCCAGTGGAAGTGGAACTGCTTTAGCCGGAATGGATTCTGAAAGGGCCCTCCACTGATTGCTGTGCAGAAAAACATCAACAAAAAAAATTAAAAAGAGAAAAAAGCTTAAGCATTCTGGCTTTTTAGCTTCCTTCTAGTAAAATTAACCACTGTTGGCACAATAGTGGAAAAAAGCCAGCAGCTTCTCCCAGCTGCCAGCATGAAAAGATGCATCATCCAGGCATTTAAGAGGGGTGGATTTTTTAATGGAAAGCCCCTAAATTCATTTGAAAATGTAAATGAAAACATTGTGTGGCTACCTGTACAGAATTTGTAGTTTCAAGAAAAAGAGTATTTGACCCATGAAGATGTGGTAACCACCCTTATGGTTATGTCTTTCCTGTTAAACACAATAAATACAAGGGGAACAGATGGAGCAGCCCTGGGAGAAGCACTTGGGGTGCTGTGGGTGAGAGCTGGGCCTGCCCCAGCCCTGATTCCCCTGCCCTGGGCTGAGCCCAGCGTGGGCAGCAGGGGAGGGGGATTCTGCCCCTCAGGTGAGACCCCACCTGCAGAGCTGCCCCAGCCCTGGGGCCAGCACAGGGAGGAGCTGGAGCTGCTGCAGAGCCCAGAGGAGGCAGCAGCAGGAGCAGAGGGCTGGAGCAGCTCTGCTGGGAGGAAAGGAGCTGGGATTGTTCAGCCTGGAGAAGAAAAGGCTCCAAGGAAACCTTATACCCTGAACATCAGGTAGACAATTCAGCTAAGCATTTCCTTCTTACAGTATCTTTACTTCCAGGGTGGTTATCTATACTCCATTTCCTTTAAATACCTGAGCCTATAAAAGGGGAAATATAATAGCTGGCACTTCACAGGACACCACTCAACCTCAAATCACCTTCTAAAGGTAAGGAAATGCCACAGAGACACTTCATACATCATTTAGAAATAACACCTAAGAACAGGCAAATGGTTTCGATGCCACCTATAGAAGATATTTTATCAACAGCATCAGTAATCCCTGTAATTTTATATGCTGCCAAATCTAAAACATTTTGCCCAACAGCCATCAAAACCTGCAAGTCTCACATTAAGAAAATTAAAATTACATTTAGTATCTGTAAAGCTTGTATCCTCAGTGCAGTTCATAAGACTTTATTCAAAGAGTGAAAGCTGGGGCTTGCACAGTGCCCCAATATGTGCATGGTTCCAGCTGGCCTTTATGCAGGAAACTGGCCTTGCCAAACCAAAGGTTTTAGTATTATTTAAGGATCTAAATACTTCCTACTATGTTTTTGTAAACTTAGAAAAAGAATGCATCACCTGTCCCAAATATTTTAAGAAATTTAGCAACTATGGATTACTATCAAAATTCTGTTGTGTCATTTATGCAGAGCTTTGAGTCACTAATCTATTTCAACACAACTAAAACCAGTTTAAATCATATTTTCCACTCCTAGCAGTCATCTTCCTTGAAAAAGTGTTACTGAAACAAGAACACTTGTCCTTAGTGTAGAAAGGGTCTCATTCCTGACAGGTGCTCTGAGTCTGTATCTCTACATGCAGAGTAACAGATGTTCTTAAACTTCTAAAGCTGAATAAAGTTCACTGTTACACAGAAACAGTTCAGCTGAAAATTGCATTAAAGTCATTACCCAGCTAAGATAACACTTCGACAGATATTTTACAAATTCTATTTATAGGGTGATATTCTGAACAGATCTGTGCAGTGAAAATGGAAAATGCTCACCCAGTCCTCTCTGCAAATTCAGTTAAGATGCTTGAAAACCTGACTATTCCATTGGGCAGATTCTTAAATTAATTCCAGAAAAAAAAAACAAAACAAAAAACCCAAACAAACAAACTGGCTAGGATTTTAACCTCTAGCCCTCATTTCAAAGGGTCACCAGCACAGACAAGCCACTTCACAGAAAAAGTAACTTGTTTTGAATATCAGGGTATCCTCTTTAGCTTGCATCAATGATCACACCCAAAAGGACAATGAAATCAGTTGATAGGGTTAAAAATTGTTCCAGTTCTTTCTCTTTTGTTTTTTTTTAATGCACTCTTTTCATTTATCAGCTGCTTTATCATCTCCATTTGAATGCTCTTCCTCTACCCCAGATGTAAAAGCACAGCCTACCATGGTAACAGACCTAACAGAAGAAATAATCAGTCACTTTAAAGAATTTATATCCTCTGCCAAGAGCTGAGACAAGAATAATGTACAACTGCAGACAATCCAACATCTAAAGTTGGCTGCTACCAACTCAGAACCCAGAATTAGCTGAAGACTTTATAATTCCTGAAGAAAACAAACTGCTACAAATCAGGGAGGAAAGAAAGTGCAAGGTAACAGTGACCAGTCCAGGTACAGCTTGGTGCAGTGAGTATGATTATGATGACTGTGCTGCATTACCCATCTCTGCTAATCCCCTTCCCTGTAGATGGGAGCTGGGCACTGAGCCAGAGCTGGCACACAAATTGGCATCTTTGGTTGAAGTGATCACGAACCAGGGCACTGAGGAGCTTACATCCCTCCTCTGGGTGCTAGATGGGGTCTGGCAGTGCTGGAGAAATGCCCAGCAAACTTCAATTCTCAACTAAAAGAAAAGCACTGCAAATAAACTTCTGATTTTCCTCATGCAAGAGCTTTTCCTAATAAAGAAACACTACATTGATCTGTGATATTGCATTGCTAGAGAGGCTCAAAGTGAAGACAAAATATAAATGGCTCCAGTCACATGCCTTGTTCTAAACTGAAATTATATATCACAGAAGTTACACTGTACAGAATGTGCTTAATCATCTCCCCCACTAAGTCACAAACTGCTGTTCTGAGTTAGCTGGCTGTGTTAGTCTCACCTGTCCTGTCATCAGTGTCCTCAAACTCCACCATAACAGAGTGGCCAGTGTTGGAGATGCTGAGAGAGGTACAGGACTCATAGGAGATGACAAGGGGCATCAGGTTGGGGTCATAGACTGCTCTTGCAGAGACGATGTCAATGGGGGACTGGCGGTTCCCCTGGGCAATGGGGTAAGCTTTGTGCCACTCGGAGGGTCCTTCAAAAGCAAACAAAGGAAAGCATCATTCCCTTCCTACCATACACAAAATGGTCATTATGGGTTTTCATGAGGCTTGAAATAAAGCTTGCTCAGCAAGAATGACTTGAATGTTTGGAATGTGAGAAATTAATTTATATTCTAGGCTGGTGTGTTTTGTTAGCACAAGGAGGTTGCAACAAGATGGGGATTCAAAAACCTTGTACAGAACACACTGAGGAGATCATGGCACATCAACAGACTTCTGTACCCCCAGTTACTTGTGCCACTCTCTCTCTGCAGAGGCTGCAGTCATCTTGCTAAGGTGTTCCAAGGTGGGTAAAGGTGTAAACACTTGCATGCACAAACACACTCCTCCAAGGAAACAGCATTTAATTCTCCCTGGGAAAGGAGAGTGTAAAAGCTCCAGCAATTCAAATTAGATGCAGATGACTCAATCTCTTAGCTACTGACTATGCAGTTATTTTTAAAATCATTTTATGACTGCAGTAAATCTTTGAGACAGCTCCATTCTTCACATGCCCATTATGGTATCTCTCTAACCTGAGTGAAGGGTACAGGATGATAATTAACACTTTGTGACTTCATGACCTCAATAGAGCAGGGAGAAAGACCAATTTAATAGCAAAACTCTGCTGCCAGAGCTGGAACATTCTTAAGCCATTTGAGATAACAAAAGCTTATCCATATCAAAGAATTCCTTTTCCTTATAGCTCATTTTCTATGGTAGTGAAAGCAGCAATTAAATTCCTCTGCTCCTTCTGTTCATAGAGTATAACAGTAACAATTGTACTTCAGGATTCTCAAAAAGCACATTTTTAATTGTAGCATTCTCACATACTTTCACAAGGGAAAGCTTTTTTAAAATCAATCATAGGTATTTAGCCTCCTTGAGTTTACAAAACAAAGCAGTGATCTATTACACTCTTACTTGGCTTTAACTTTTTTTTGCAAAGCTAAGCTTATAATATCTTTTCTCAGCTTGCCTGCAAAGCAGATTTAGGAATTAAGTGCTGTTACACAAGCTAAGGCAATATCATTTAGCTCTCACAAGCTTTGTAAGAGTATACATGGCTTTATTACTACTACCTACAAGCAGAAACACATAACATTACCTACTAGCACTAACCAGCTTCACTTGGTATTCAGTTTGGCTTTTAGGCTCACAGAAACGAAAGTAATTACTGTTAAGAAAGAGACTAGCCCCTGAAGGTAATGCAAAAGACTCTTGTTGGACACTCAGCAGCTAAAATAATTGCTATAAAGAGAGACTCCTGAAGTTATGCAATTGTCTTATTGGCCAGCATCAGCCACTCATCCATCCTCTCTGTAAAGGATACAGACACTATAAAACACTACTGTGGCAATCTCTCAGGAGCTCCACATCCCCCCTCACACTGTGACACACACCCTTGGAGGTGGGAAGCAAAGGAGGAGGACTAAATTAAAAACTGTCAAATCAAAAGCATAAGTTGTTCTGTAAGAGATCTGATACTGATCAGTACAATTTATCGATGTACTAGACATACATAACATATAGCTTTAGTCACTTTTATGAAAGCCTAGATATCACATTTCAGAGCCACACAGAATCAGGAGATCTATTACTGCTCTACTAAATCATCTTTGCTTATCAGAATTGCTTCTGGGGAGAGACACAGGTAATCTTTTTTTATAACAGCATTTTGGAAAGGGACCCATTCTATAATATCTGCAGTCTGAAAAAAAACCCAAACCACTCAAACTGCTTCCCTCAGCTTAGGAATGTTGATTGCAACACTAAAAGGCAGCAGATATAAACTTGTGCATCTTTTGGTGCCACTTTCTGGGTGCTATTAATTACCAATAAAGTAATTAATTACCTGCTGTATATACTTGATTCTTGCAGACATCAAAATGCAGGCAGCTCTGCAGGGCTCAGGCAACAGCTCTAGAAAGAAAACGAGTGGGGGAAGACAGAGAGATGCAGCACGGAAATGCCATAACCTACCGTCAGCCTGCCCATATCCCCAACTGTGGTGGCCAGTCATTTTGGGAGCTGCCCCTGCTCGGCTCCAGCTCCCTGAGCAGGGTACTGCTGCCTACCTGCCTTTATACCGGCTCCCCGTGGGATAGGGTCAGCCCCTTAAAGATACAGAGCAGCCAAAGCAATTCCTGCAGGACAGGGAAAGCACCCTGTTCTCCTGCTCCAGCCTTGCTGCTGCTGCTCCTGCTCCCCCTATTTGTTAAGGCAGCACAGGTGAAGAAAAATGTAAAACTCAGATAACTGAAGTCTCAGGACTTAGAGAGAAAGCCAAACTGTGAATCGAATTTAGGGAAAAATATCAGTGTTTTCCCATTCTCCACCCCAAGGAAGCAAAAGTCATAAGGTGCTCTGAGCGTCAGGACAGTTGTGCAGGTGGGATTTGCCCTTCACAGATCTGTGTTCTGCATGGAGAAACATCACTGCCTCTGCTGAATCCCTCCTTCCAGCCGCAAAAAAGGAATGATGTTATCACCAGATCTGTGATTAATCACAGTCGGCACTTAGGTGAGATGGAGAACTTTCTCATCTTGGGAAAAATTACTTGTGCTGACCTAAACAAGGTACAAAATCACACAAAGTAGGGATGAACTGGCAATCTGATTTTAATTTTGCAGCTTTAAAGAAACTTTTTAAACAGACAAAATTAGAAGTGTGGTTACATTAGGGACAGAACACAGCAAACTCCAGAGAAAGGAGTTGATCTGTGAAGCCTCAGTTATCTGGAATGATCCAGTAGTTGCCTGCTCCCTGCTGAAGCCATGGAGAGGCTACAATGAGACACCCAACCTGCAGCTGTAAAATGTCTTAAAACATCTCTGGGGCAAGGAAAATAACTTCTTCATTGTAATTTTGTTAGATGTGAGGAATGCTCTCTGTCAAGGCTACATTTTACAAACACATTGATTTTCACAAAGACAATAGCACACAAAAATAGGGATTCTTCTATTATGCAATCCAGAATATGGAAGGGAAAAAAATCAATAAGAGCATTTTATGCAACTTTTATGTTGTGGTCCTGCCTTGTAAGTATTAATTTCCTTTTCAGGAGGTTTCCATGAGAGTCAGCTATAAAACCTTCAAGAGTTGCTGATGCCAGCTAAATCACTCACAGAGGGCTGTAAGCTGCTGCAAAGGTCTCCACAGGAGACTTCTACAATGACTTACTCAGGTCAGCTCCTCAATTTATTCCTGTTAAGCTGCTGTGACCCACTCAGGTCCCTGACACACGCCTGGCACAGACACTGGGTATGGCTGTGTCCCAACAGTCTGGGCACACAGGCCCTCGTGGGACCCCACACTGGAATTAGGACCTTAAAATACTCACTCAGATGCAGAGTCAGGAAAGATATTCTAGGGAAAAGTATAAAAAATGTCAAAGCAGCAGTGAAAAGAAGTGGAAGAGGGATTTTGTGTGTTGAAAGAGCAGACCATAAACTAAGGAAACCCACATGCAAGGCAGAGAATGCTGAGCAACTGTTTTCAAGAGAAATGTCTCCACTGGGCTCAGGTGAGCCCACAGGGCACTGCAGTGCCCAACCTGCACTGGACACTATTGACCCTTCAGGTGTTATCTTCTCACTCAAGCCCACACAGGTGTCTGCACATCTGGACTACAAACACATGGCACAGGAAGAGCTCTGAGACAAGTGGAAATATCCTGAAGACATGGCAGGAAGCTGACTCCACAAAATGGAGGTTTCAATGGGTGGATTTAGAAAAAGTGGACAGGGGAATGACAAGACCTGTGAGGAAAGGAAAGAGAGCCTGAATAAAATTTTAGCTGTAAATGATAGTGAGTTTGTATACGACAATTTAAAGTGCTTCCAATCCAATCAGCCTTCTTTCTTTATGAGGAAAATATTAAATTTTCCTTAAATATAAGGTAACACAGCTGCTTATAGAAATATCACATTATTCTGTAAACCTGATACCTCTGGATGACTCTAAGAATGGATTTTCACTGATTGTGTCCTCAAACAATCCTTTATCACTTCAAAAACTGCTGTCATCATGTAATTCTGCTCTCAATTTAGTTTGAATCCAGGACAATTACATCACACTCATGAACTTATGGAAATGAGAACAATAGAATGGTAGGTGCTTAAGGAGTGGATTTCTCCAATGCTGAGCAAAAAGTGCTTATGATTTCCATAAATTTCTCCAGGGCTCTTGCCTCCCATGTCAGAAGTGTCTGCTTAGCAGTGAATGTCAGGAAGACATAATTCCACTCACTACAGTGAGACGTTTTAGGCTGCCTTAAAGCAGAAATCTGTCTTCCCCAGCCTTCTCACTGTAGTTTTATTCCCCTTTGCCAGTAGTGATGAGTGAACAGAGCAGCAGCCCAGGACAAATACAGGGGTTCTTCTGAATCTGTCACCAGGTTCACAAAAGCTAAACTAACACAAAAGCTTCAGGTATCCCACCTCTATATCTAGAATTAATTTTCTTTATGGTTTAATTGGAGAAATTGCTTTATTGAAATTGCTGTATAAGGACTAACCATTACAGTTAGAAAACTCCAAGTTAGATTAGAATGCTGAACTGAACTTGGACATACTTAAACTTTGCAGGTTTGAGGAAATTGGTTTTTTTAATCTCTAAGGTAACATGTCTCTCTAATATTACAGGTCTGGAGTCGTTGGGAGGTTCTTGCAACAGGAGATGTCACTCAAGGATAATGCCTCTAATAAATATTACTGAATGGCTGTGGAGGGGCAGAGCTGCAGTTTAAGGTATGTAAGATGAAGTAAGAGTTACTTGGCTCCGAGGTGAATGGCTCAATGGCACTGTGAGTGTATGAAGTAACTTGGCAATTACATCTGCTGACATCATTAATAATGGTGACACATCTGAACAAAGTGCCATGTGCCTTCTTTAGTGCACCCCAGTGTGTCTGGTGCGTCACTGCATGCTAACAAAACTAGGGCAGAAATCTCACCAGTTTGGGTGCAGGCTGCACACTCTGAGCCATTCACGTACCGTGGGTAGGAGCAGATGAAATGTTAAATAAAACATTCATCACTCCAGAGCCTGTCTGTGCCTCAGGTTCTTGACAGAGTATCTGTTTATCCAGGCAGCTCCTCTCTCCTCTTACATTGCCACTACGGATGCTGGCAGTTCCCAAAGGGGGTTGCACTGAGCTGGCATCTGTTCTTTACATGTGTGTTAAAGGCATTTATAACGAACCCAGGAACTGCACAAAAATACTCCACACAGTAAATATAAGCAGAAGAGTTTCCTGCCAACATTGAACACTAAAAAGCACAATCATTCCAGATACTTTTTCTATTCTTCAGCATTTTTTTTTTAAACAGACTGCCTATGGTTTTTGATTGACCACAAATTTCAGCTTTTATATTTTCAAAATTTTCCTTGCAAACACAAAAATGTGATGGCTTTTCTGTATATATTGATATATTGAGATTATATATATAGAGAGAGAGAGAGAAAGAGAGAGAGAGATATAGTGAGATATATATTGATATATTGAGGTTCTCATGCATCCAGCGTAACTTCAGGAGCTGAAAGTGGTCATCCTTATCCCACAGCTACAGAGGGAGAGTCATGAGATTTCTGAGGGAAAACTCAACAGGGAATCTCCTCCTGGCATCTGGGGGAAAACAACCATAGGGTACCAAAGTAAAGAAGGGATCAAACACGGGCCAGGATGGCAAAGAGGATAGAAGGAATTTAGAAGGAACACACTTGGGAAGGTGGGGCAGAAAAAGGGGATTGGGGTTCTCTGGAACCTGGTTCTCTAGGAGTTTCCCAGCCTTCACACACCATTTTTTATTACTTATGTTTGTCTTTTAAAGCTGTACATAAATGGCTGCCTTATATTAGGTGTGGGAAATACATTCTGAAACTGAGCCTGAAATATTAATTCTTACAATTCATGGTTTGTTCAGATTAAGCCATGTAGCAGAGAGCAAGAACAGGAGACTGCTTTTGATTTTGGGAAATAGAATGTTCCTGGAATACTGCAATGGTCACTGAAATGACAGCAAAAGGAAGGATTTACTGGGGCACAGCAAACACAAAGCCTGAAAAAATGAACTTTGGTGGAGATGCTGCATGTGGGAAACAAAAGAGGAAGCACTGTACTGTAATGCATCACGTGCAAGATGTAACCCACTCCGTGATAAGGCACTGCTGTGTACATCAACCCAGCAGATATGCTGAAAAGTAATTTTGATGAAGAGAGGCTGATTAAAAGGATAATGGACTTTATATGGACTAACAACTCAGTGTGAACAATGCAGATATTTCAGGACCTCTCTTTTGTTGTTGAAACTTAGTGCCAGAAATGTTGGTTGAAATTTTTTAAGATGTGAAAGTCTTCTCCTTTGTCAAGGTCCAACCAATGCTGATCCTACCTGGAAAGATCATAACAGAAGCACATAGGCACAATGGATTTCACATGTTCTTGTCTCCATATTAAGCAGGAATAATTGCAATAATGTGCAATATCTCCACAAAATATATCTTACCAGATTTTCCTGACTGCAGGTACCTTCAGGGCTTGTGCCCCAGTCTGCCTGAAAATGCCTCAAAAGTCCACACAGAAAGTGCATTGAGACATGCAGAGAAACGCCCATTTTGAACATAAATTCTAGGAATGGCACTGTTGTCCAGAGAAGTTGGATCCCTTACTGTGCAATGGCCAGTAAAAGCACACCTGAGAGAGACATTGATTATTTATGTCAGAGTTGTCAAGCCTCGTGTTCAGTGGCATTGCACAAATCAAGCAGCCCGACTATTCATACTTTTTCCTATTTATGTATTTTAGCAAACAAAGGTGTGAATGTTCATTGGCTACAGGTTACATAGTTCTCTTATTAATTGGTGTTCTCTCTTCTGTTAATTAATGAGTCCCTTGCCTCTCATGCTAATCAGTGCCGTGCTCTATCTATCTATCTATCTATCTATCCATCCATCCATCCATCCATCCATCCATCCGTCTCTTCCTTTGGCTCGGTGGTTTCCTGTGTGGGTGGTCCATGAGTTGGTGGTCGTGATCTGCCCCTGCCGTAATTCCCTTACCCAGTCGGAGCAGATTTCAGTACAGTTGCTGAATTGCCTTTATTGGTTTCTTCCTTATCTTGGGAAATTATCTTTATCTGTCAAATGTCCTCGTGGCCCATGAATTCTTCATTCTTCGTGTATCAGTGGAAATCCTTCTCTCCAGGCTTTGTTAACCTCCCGCTGGGCTGAGATCATTGAAACGTGTCCAGCCCTAAACCTGGCAACTGGGCTGACCAGGAATTTGTATTTCTGACACCTGGGCATCACTTAGAGCTTGTTGGCTGCTCTGTTTCATGGGTTAAATCTCCCTCCTCGTTGATGAGGCTAGAAAGAAGATCAAACAGCAAAGAACATATTTTCTTAACAAAATTGTACCTATTCCACATTTTATGAGGAGTAGTGCCAAGGCAAAGGTAGGATGTGATTAAACTCTCCATGAACTCTTTTGAGTGGAATCCTGCTAGGAATGGGGTTCCTATGAGGGCTGGGTTACCAATGGTTAGGCATGGAGTGGTTGTTGGCAGTAGGTTGTTTTGTAGGCCTCTTACTTTTCAAATGTCTTGTTCTCTGTGCAGGCTGTGGATAATGGACCCTGAGCAGAGGAGAAACATTGCTTTAAAGAATGGGTGGGTCGAGATGCTGAGTAAAGGGTAGCCAGTGGGTAACTCATGCAAGCACAGTTAACTATTAGGAGACAAAACTTAAGAAACTGAATTTACATCTTGTCAAGATAGAGGGGACAGGAGGAGACAGCAAATGTTAACTCAGACAGCAAATGTTAATTACAAGACCTTAGAAG
>VYXG01011258.1:574358-586496 GCA_013397235.1 Lanius ludovicianus | reverse complement strand
TCCCACCCGGCGGGGCCGTGAGGGCTGTGCTGGCGCACGGAAAACAGATATGCAAGAAATAAACAGTGTATATTAATGGGAACATATAAAAAATGTATGTGTATATTTCATGCATTATTTTATGTGTATAGATAAAGGGGAATAGAGATACATAGGCATACATATAGCTACTTAAGTACTTATATATGTTTTTATGTAGCATATAAATTATTTGTACGTTTGTTATGTAACTATAGAGTGTGTAAATATATAAATCTGTATATTCTATATATTTATATGATGTATATGTATCTGTACCTCTCTGACTCTGTATATATGTAAATATATAAAGGGGGGGTGTGCCAAAAAGATGGAACCGGGCTCTGCTCCGGGGCCCAGCAATGGCACCAGAGCCACGGGCAGGGCCTGAGCCCAGGGAGCTCCCCCTGCACAGGAGGCACAACTGCTGCCCTGGGCAGTGCCCAGCCCTGAGCACATTGCCCAGAGAGGCTGTGCAGGCTCCTCCCTGGGGCTATTGCAGAGCCCCACGGACACACTGCTGTGCCCTGTGCTCTGGGATGGCCCTGCTGGAGCAGGGAGGTGGCACCAGAGGAGCCCCCGGGGGCCCCTCCAGCCTCACACACACTGCGGGCCTGTGAAAGGGCAGAAAAGATCCAAATAACCAGGGAAGGATAACGGCACCAGAATCAGGGGTGTCTGTCTGCAGTGTGGCTGTTTAGTTTTCACGTGGATACATGTGAGTGAAGGGCTCAGCAGTGGTGATGCCACTGTGCTGTTCCCTCCTGTGCTGTCCCCTCCATAGGTTTGTGCAGCACAGGAGTGCACAGTCCTGGGCTCCTCAGTACAGGAAAGACAGGAGCTGCTGGAGAGGGTCCTGCAGAGGGCACAGAGAGCATTTGGGGTCTGAAGCATCTCTGGTGACGAGAGACTGGGAGCTGGACCTGGTTAACCCAGAGAAGAGAAGACTGAGAGGGATCTCATCTATGCATAGATATATCTCAGAAGTGGGTGTCAGACTCTTTTGGGTGGTGCCCAGCAGCAGGAAAAGGAGCAATGGCCATAAACTAAAACACAAGAAGTGTCACCTCAACATGAGGAAGAACTTGGTTTCATGGAGGGGGCAGAGCACTGGAGCAGATACCCGGGGAGGGCATGGAGTCGCCCTCTCTGGGACATTCCAACCTACCTGGACACATACCTGTGTCACCTGCTCCAGGTGACCCTGCCTGGGAAGGGGGCTTGGACTGAGTGACCTCCAGAGGTCTCTTCCAACCCTAAAAATTCTGTGAGTTACCACCCCAGTGAAATAAATAAGCATGATGTGTGACCCAGGACTGTCCTGGCCTGATTTCAGCCTCAGTGCTGCTTTCTAGGGGTCAGAAATACCAGACTCAGCCAGACTAATTTCTGCCTCCTGTACGTATCAGTGTCTTGTATAAGAAATTATATATATATGTATATAATTCTATTATTTAAAATAAAAGTTAGGAAAAACAGAACATTCAACATTAGGACAAAATTTGGACAAGGATTGTTTTAACCCATGGAATTTTAAAGAAGTTAAAAGTATGTTGCAAGAGAAATAGGTGTGTGTCCATGCATATGGTGTAAAGTTGGAGAAAATGAAACGCCAGGAACACTGGGTTGCTCTTTGGAAAGTGTCAGAGTTTTCACAGTAAGTTTCCTTTATGATGCCTATTTTGGTTAGTGCTGTTTAGGCCCTCAGCAGTGAATGGACAGTTGCCAGCCCTCCATTTGTGTTTTTTGTTGTTGTTTGTTTATACTGGCTTTGCAATCTGAAGTTAAATAACTTCATTGTGTTTTGGATTCCCTCCCGTACAGGCTGTGGGGTGACCATGGCCAAGAAGCATTGGAATCTGCCCATGTTTGTGTAATAAATGCAACAGCAACAGGAACTGAAATACTCAAAAACTTGGTGCTGCCAGGTCAGTAGATATTTCTTCTGTCTCTTCTTTGTGGTACATCTGATAACTTGATGATGCCAAGTTATTCATAGGAGGTTTTTTCCCCCCAAAGGTATTGGTTCGTTTACAATTGTCGATGGGAATCAAGTCTCTGGAGAAGATGTTGGAAATAAGTAGGTTTTTACTGATTTCTGTTACAAATTGCTGAGTGACAGAGTTTCATAGGTAGTTCCATCTCTGTGTTTGCTAACAAGTCCTGTAAAACTCTTTTAAAAGCCTCTGTGTTTCTCCAAGTCTGTGGGTTTGGGTGTTGGTGACATCATGCTCAGTCATTTTGATATTAGTGCTAAATTATTGTACTTGCTGGGTTTAAACCCTACAAGTCTGTTTGCTTCACACATCAAGTTTATAAGGACAATGCTCTACTCAGTATCAAAATACTTCACATTAACCTGTTTGATTGTAGTCTTGGGCTATGACAATGCAAGCCTTGCTTGTGT
This sequence comes from Lanius ludovicianus, assembly GCA_013397235.1. Lineage (NCBI taxonomy): Eukaryota > Metazoa > Chordata > Aves > Passeriformes > Laniidae > Lanius > Lanius ludovicianus. The sequence continues at coordinate 584,071 of VYXG01011258.1, read as the reverse complement.
TTCAGTGTAGCTCAATATATTTTCCCTGATTTTGGTGATGAAGATGGCTTAATTTTCATTAGTCATGGTGCAAGTGTGACTGCTAGATATTTATTAGCTTTTGTAGTTTTGAAAGGCTCTGTGCAGCAGGGGAAAGGCTAGAAAAGCTGTTTGCAAATCCTGTAAAAAGTATTTTCTTACTAATTCTTGATCAAGTTCTGTTATGGTGCACATAGATACTTATGGGTTGTGTGAGGGGGAAGGATATTCCATTATATGAGGAAATCAGTGCTAGTGGGTCTTTAATTAGCCTGGTGAGAAAGAACCTGCAGTATGATCCTGGTCTTCTAGAGGAGTTTGGCATGTCTTATATTTCAGATTTATGGCTTGGGCATTGAAAAGCTTTCTTGAGAAACCATATCTGAGGAAAATACAACAGTGGTGGAAAAAGCAGATTTAAGGGGCACTGTGGTTTGTTGTGTATGAGAGTCAGCAACATATTCTGCAGTACAAAATGTAACTTCAATGCTGTTTTTTCTTCAGAATAAAAGTTCACATGTAATTCTCTCATCTCCTTTTCAGTTTCTTTCTACAAAAAAGCCATATTGGTCAGGTAAGGAGATGATACATATCAGTTTACATGTATTGAAAGAGTGGAAATGTTGAGTATTTAAATGTGGTATTATGAATAATGCTAAAAAATGTGTGTGTGTGGGATGCGTTTTTGCTTCAGATGAGCAAGACTTGGAGTAAGGAGTCTTACTCTTTCTCTTATGAGAAAAATGTGAAATAACAGCTCTGTGTTGCTTTGTAATGTTGCAGTTTAAATAGATTCAGGACAAAACTGCATTTGAGGAAGATGATCTTAAGTTAAATCATTTTTATGTATTTCAAACAAAAAAACATTTTATGTATTTCAAACATTATTTTGTCTTAGCTTGTGATGAGCTTTGTTGTGGGGCGTGTCCTGGGGTTGTTTGCTTGGTTTGGCATTGTTGGCTTGTGGCAGTGTGTATTACTGATACACTGTATAAACTACATTTCATTTTGATTGCTCTGAAACAGAATCGTGCCCAGAGTGCCACGGAGCTCTTGCAGGAATTGAATAGTGATGTTTCTGGAAACTTCGTTGAAGAGGTTTGTCTTCCTAAATGAGTACTATGTGTTCATTATATGGTGTGAGAAAAATGTGAAATAACAGCTCTGTGTTGCTTTGTAATGTTGCAGTTTAAATAGATTCAGGACAAAACTGCATTTGAGGAAGATGATCTTAAGTTAAATCATTTTTATGTATTTCAAACAAAAAAACATTTTATGTATTTCAAACGTTATTTTGTAACTTCATCCTAATTTTATAACTTTCACTTAACACTTTATGTTCAACAGACTTGCTCTGTACTCAGAAATTTTCACTGCTCCCTGACATACCTTTTTTTTTCTCCTGTTTAGAGTCCAGAAAAGCTTTTAGACAATGACCCTTCCTTTTTTAATCGGTTTAACTTAGTGGTTGCAACACAGCTGCTAGAAAGGTAAGAAGTACCTCAGGTTGTTAGTTTTAATTCAGTTGTAAAAGCAGATTTATATGTATATATACACACACACATATATATATACAGGCACTTTCTTGCAGAAGAACTTAAGCAGAACAGAACTGTGTCATTGTGAAAGAAAGTTACAGCCAGTGATGGCATTTTCTGGAGACCTTTTTGTACCTCCGATTGGAACTGCCTCTGCTGGAAGTTAGGATTGTACAATACAAGGATCTAATTCTTTTTTTCTATCTTTCACAACTCCTTGAAGCTTTTTGTTTGATACTTGGAGCATTTGGGAGGATGGAATGAGACATTAGTGAAATGATGGATGAACGTTTTTCCTACTCACTGTAAATTCCTGTATGAAATTAATCACCTTATCTACTTAGGATCATGATGAAATTAAAGAAGTTTTCTGAGAGAACTCTTTCCCAAGTAACTGATATAGGAGTTGAATTTATAGTTAACTGTTGTCTTCTGTACCTCTGAAAAAAGAATGTTTTCCTTACAGTACGTTGCTGCGCCTGGCTGAAGTTCTCTGGAATGCCAACATTCCTCTGCTGGTCTGCAGGACTTATGGACTGGTTGGTTATATGAGAGTCGTTATTAAAGAACATACAGGTTAGAGGGTTTTCTGGGATAAAGACTTCTCTATAAGGTTTAAAGCTTCAATAACTAATGTCACTTTGAGGTTTTTTGTTTCTCTTTTTTCATCTTGTGATATATTTAATATTTGTTAAATCTTAAGTAGTTTGCATTCTTTGAGGAATGTGTAGGGATTATGGACTGCAACAAATAATAAAATTTGGGGTTATCTTGATATTATGGTTGACTTACCCAGAACATTTACTTTGAGAATCAAGCAGTGAAAGGAGCTCTATTGGTGTAGCTGTGTTTTGAAGGCAGACATAAAGCTGAGAAATGCATTGTGTCATTTTTTCACAGTTGTTGAGTCTCACCCCGACAATATGTTAGAAGATCTGAGACTGGACAAACCATTTCCAGAACTGACAGAACACATTCAGGATTATGACTTGGATCATATGGACAAAAAGGTTGGTGTGTGGTTTACACTGTGTTCCTCAGGACAGATGCAGACACGGCACAGGGATGCTGTGAAAATGGCTCTTGGCAGATGGCTCTGGTGCCAGGTCTCGTCTAAACAGAGGCAACTCTAGAATCAGTCACAAGGAACTATTTTTGCCTCTGTCCCAAATGTTCCAGTCTGTTTAAATCTCAAGCAGATGGGGGTCTTGGGAAACAAACAGTGTTCTTGGACAGCTTGATCTTTTGTTAAATTGGCTACCCCCTCACACCCTCTTTTTGAATTTGGTTTTTAATTTTTGTGGTTACCTACTGCTGCAGACCTTTGTACTGTGGGTGTTTGTGCATAGGATATGTTCTACTCCAGAAAAATATTGGAGAACTTGACTCACCCTTTCTAAAATAAAGTAATAATAATTTGATAATTTTTTTTATAGTAGTTAAAGGATGTTGTGGCTGATTCAAAATCTGGAATATGTCCTCTGTCTTTACAATAGTAGAAGGGATATTTGGAGTTTACATTGAAAATAAGATTTTAGTTTGTTTCCTGTTTTATCTCTTCTTGATCTGACAAAGGTTTCTCTGCTGTTTAATTACAGGACCACAGCCACACTCCATGGATTGTGATTGTAGCCAAGTATCTCACAAAATGGTTCAATGAGGTATGTGGCAAAACTGTATTATTATTATTATTATTATTGGTCTGTCTTTTCTAAACTAGTTAATTATTGTGGCAGTGTGTAACATAAAGAAAACGAGGTGGAATCATAAAAAATTACTAAATGAAGTAGAAGTGACTGTGTGAGCAATGACAGACTCCTGGAGTTCAGCAGTTTGAACACAGTGAGATTAGTAGTAGGTATTTTAAAGACAAAAATCTCTTTGTGTTTTTTAAATTTAGAGAAGTGAACAGTTGCCTAAGAGTTACAAAGAGAAAGAAGCCTTCAAAGAACTGATTCGGCAAGGTAATCCATGTCCCAGGAGTCCCTTATTCCTACTGGCAGAAACAGATACAAGGTGGTACCTGACAAGTAATCACAAGTTCCCTTGGGTTTCATTTAGGAGAGATCTGCTGGTATATACTATGTGATTCTTCTGCTAAATGATTGTTTTGTACAGGTAGATCTTAGGGTGCCAGACTTGCTTATAAATGTGTGTGGGCAGTGTTTCATCCTAAGATCCAGAGTGTGTTTTGGTGTGGGTGGGAGGAAAGGCCTTAAGAGAAAATGCTGTTAAAAATGTCATAAGGAGGAAAGCAAGTGGCTTTTGACACTGGAATTGTTATTAACTGCAAATATTTGGTGTGTCCATTGACCCACCAGACACTTGGTAATCATTAATCTCTGAATGACCAGGTTCTGTAGCACTGAGTGCACTGTAACCAGTGTGGGAACGACCTCATTTGTGCAGGTGCTTCAGTCCAATACCTTCTGAGGGTGCTAAAATTCATGTGGCATTTTCAAGATCTCTAAATATACTGTCTTAAATGATTGTAGAAAACACCATTAACTGAATTTTTGGTGTTTCCTCACTTAAAGGTGGTCTGTGTGCAAATTTGGAGTGCTTCTATCACCCTTATCCCCAGGCTGTAATAGGGAACTGATCTGTGGTAATTACCTTTGGTAAATCAGATTTTTAGTGGAGGCCCTTTCTTGGGCTGGCTTGCTCTGTGGATGCATAAGTGTTTGCCAAATTTGATCGAAAAACCTCAGCAAAACATGACTGGCATGGGAAGGAGAGTTGAACTGTTAATTTAGTGCTTCTGAAACTTCATTATCTCTTTCTCACACAAATAAACTGTTGTTTTTGTGCTAAGTAACTTCTGCTTAACATCACAGGAAAATGAATCATGCAGAATTTAAATGAAGTTAGCTTTATAATTACATCTGGTGTTTTTTCTTGTGATTTATTTTTCATTTTTTTGCTGGTAGCTGTTGTGCCACGAATACATTCAAAGCCAGTCTGCTCTGTTGGTAAGACATAAATGATGAAATGTAATTCAAACAGTTGTGCATTTTAATTTTTTTTTTAATAAGGTATCTTAAAGAATGAAAATGGGACCCCAGAAGATGAGGAAAACTTTGAAGAAGCTATAAAAAATGTGAACACAGCATTAAATCCTACAAAGGTAAAATAAACATTTCTGTGATAAAACTGAAGCAATTTCAACTGCCTCATTTTCTCAGAACGTATTATTCAGTTTTAGGACAGAAATTCCATTTGCAGCATTTGTATTTACCTAAAACAGGATTAGTACAATGTTTAGAACTGAAATTGTGTAGTGAAATAGACCTAGACTGGCTGGCACTGTAGCTTATGGAAATTCTCTTACTCCCTTGCTCTTGCAAGAAAGCTGCATTTCCCTCCTGCAGACTTGAATTCAAGTCTAGAATGAGTCAGCAGCCAGAGTGCAGCAGCAATGAGTTCTTGTCTCAGACTTGTACAGTTCCTTCTGTAAAACCTCGGTGAAGTGCAGGGTACAATTGTAAGGATTTAGCAGTGGGTGGTGTGGCTGATGCTGATTTAAATACGCTGCTGGGGGAGACACTGAGAGCATTTACTGAAATTGTGCTCTATTGAAGCCAGGGGCTGTAGTAGTCATTCTCTGTAGAAATGAAGGGCTGCGGGGGACTCCTGATACAATAAATTCACTTCTTTCCTTTTGAAGAAACTTGCTACAAAGTTCCCTTCATAAACTGGTCAAGCTTAAAAAAATTAAGAGTGATATTCCCATTGGTTTTTAGATAATCCTGAACCTAGTAACTTGTGGTTTAAAATTGAGCTCTGATTTCCTTAGTTTCTCATCTGAGGTAAACTGCAAAGGTTACATGGGGCAAAAGCACATTCTGTGATTCTTCCTAGATTATGTTCTGTTGTTTTGAACTGTGCTGGTCCTTGCTTGGATGGTCATGTTAAGGCTCCTAAGAAAGCAGCAGGTAAAACAGTGCTGTCATCCAAGCCGCTGCAAGACATGGCCTAGGATATTAATAATTTTCATTTGAGTTTATGTGCCAGATTGACCTGCAGCAGTTAAGGAGTCAAAACACTGACTTTTGTAGCCCCATTCCCCTTCTCTGGCCTTTTTGCTGCTCTGCCCCAGCAGGCAGGGTGGGAATTTGGGACAGTTGCTGCTGTGGTTTTTTTCAATCTTCTCTGTCAAAGATGGAAATCCGGTGAGATTTTGTACCACAGATCATGGTCAGAAGCATTGCCTTGCTCTTGGGCTGGGCTGCTGTTAGAAACGTGTCTGAGAAGCACTGACTGTAGGTTCAGAGGGGATTTGGTGTGAAACTCTGAGGCCACTTGGAGTTGGCTCACCTATGTAATGAGTGTTGAGATAATTCAAGAAATCAAAAGTCAGCGAATTACAAACCAAATTTGTTTATTTTCATAGATTCCAAGAGGCATTGAAGAGCTTTTTAATGATGATTGCTGCCTAAAACTCACGGAGCAGGTATGAGTAGTTAAGGGTAAGACTTAAAAGTACAAAAAACATTGTAAATAACATCTGTGTACATGACTGTCTCTTGTGCATTTGTAGTCATCTTCCTTCTGGATTTTGGTTCGAGCTTTAAAGGAATTTGTGGCAAATGAAGGGCAAGGAAGCTTGCCTGTCCGGGGTACCATTCCTGATATGACAGCAGACTCCAGTAAATTCATCAAATTGCAAAATGTGTAAGTAGGCAACTCCTTGAGAGAGCTCACTTGCATTCATGTGGCTTGTATTTTGTCTTCGTAATGTAAAACAAAACAAAAGACAGCCTTCACTGTGGAGTTGATGCCTTTCTGCTGTAACTATTTACTTCTTTACTATTACCAGATACCGTGAAAAAGCAAAGAAGGATATTGCTGCTGTGGGGAACCATGCTGCTAAATTGTTACAGTCCCTGGGCAAGGTGAGTGCAAACCTATGGTCATTCTTCTAATGGAACAAAGTATGTGTGAAATATCTGCTTTATTTATCACTTTTGGTTTGATCATGTAAAAGTCAAATGCATACAGGTATATACTATTTGCAATTCAAGACACTTTTTTTTGTACATTAGTTACTTGTTATTTCACAATAAACATGTTAATATATCTGGAAGCAGGAATTCTCTGGCCATTGTCTGTACTGGAATGAATATGTTCTCTCTTCTAGGCACCTGAGTCTATTTCAGAGAGAGAATTGAAATTGTTCTGTGAGTATGCTTGGATTCTGTTCTGGGTTTAGGCAAATAATCAAATAATCAAAAACTTTTGAATGATCATGTAGTAACGAAGCAGTAAATCAATATCTGAACTTTTCAAGTAAGTGCTAAGTGGTTTGCATCCCTCATTTTCAGGAGAAGTAGCAGATGTTCAGCATCTGCTGAACTCACTCTCAGGAGTGAGTCTGTAAAGGTTGGCTTTAAAATGATGTAATTTTTCACTCCAAACCACAGGCAGCAGCTGTCCTCTGCTTTCTGTGATGAGTACCTGAGCGCTCTTGCCCATGCTGGTGTACTGGTTTCAGAGTGTAGGCTCTGTAGACTTGAGGCAGTCTGAAAAGCTGTAACCCAGTTGATGGCAATTCAGGCCGTGTCTGTTGTGGATGTATACAGGTGTCCAGCAGCACCCTGGCTGAGGCTCCTCACAGTTGGAAAACTCCCCTGTAAGCACAGAGCCAGGAGCAGGCTGCCCTGCATTGGCAAAACATTTGGGAACCTCCCAGTTGCTCCTTTTTCAGTGCTGGGTTGTCGCTGCGCCGTGGGTTGGTTCATAACAATGATAGTGGAGAAGAACCTTTTCCAGCTCATGGCTGTGCTGTTAAAATATTAATTGAGGACATGTGAGACAGTGTTAGATGTAGTGGAAGATGGAAAGAACCATGTTGGTTTGCAGCAGGTAAGAGGGAAACATGGTGGCTGTGACTGATGAATTGCTTAGTGCAGCTGTTACATTAGCAGGGCAGATACATGGAGATTCCACACGAGCACAAAGTGTTTCCCTAAAACTCTCCTGACCGTAGACCTGAAGGTAGTTAAACAGATTTTTATTACTGCAAGCTAAGAAGAAACAGGAAAGTGTTCAATAAAATTGTGTAAGGCTGCAGTGTTGCCCATGTTACAGAGCAGTGAGGCAGGCAGGGCTGTGGTGGGTGGTGCCCCTGACTGCATCTCTCCTTGTCCCTGTGCCCAGGCAGCAACGCCGCCTTCCTGCGCGTGGTGCGCTGCAGCTCCCTGGCCGAGGAGTGCAGCCCGAGCTCTGCCAGCAAGGATGCAATCCGTGAGTACTGCTGCTGGGCACAAGCCTCACTGCCTTCCCCGCCTGGAATGGTTTGGGGAGGAAAAGGGCCTGTAAGCTACATGTTCTACTGCGTTAGGCAGTTCTGTCATTTGGCATCAACTACAAATAGGAGTTTTTAAATCTAGAATGTTGAATTCAATTTGATTTTGAAATTTCAAAAAATGACAATTACTGATTGCTGCACATTTCAGCTTTTGTGGATTTTACTTGTAGTAGTCGATAAATAAAAGTGTTTTCTTCAGACTTCTCTTTTCTACACCTCAGTTATTTCTAACAGAGCTGAAAAGGTGCTTTAACCTGACCAAATGAAAATAATTATCTTGACCCCTTTCACATTATCTCTTTAGTATCTGAACTAGCAAACTAGTTAATTAATATTGCTTTTGGTTTTTATATTGCTTTTTTTTTTTGGAGCCTGCATAAATAAAAACCTGGAAAAAAACCTTTTTTATTGAAGTTTGTTGAAATTAAGCTTGTGCAAGTCCTCTAAATGTTTTGGACAAAATATATATTTTGTGTATACATACATGTTGTAATATTTATAATTTCAGTGAAAGCTCCTTGAATTAGTTGGCAATGGGCAGAGGGATATAAGTCATAGTATTTACAAAGACTTCTGAGCTGCATGATAAGGGATTTAAGACCTGTTTTGTAATTACAGTCATTACAATTAAATACTTAAAGCATGTGTTTCAAATCCTAAAATTACAACTAAGGAATACCCCATTTAAATTAAAGCAGCTGCCAGAATTGAAATGTGAGTTTCTTCACTGAATAGTTTATATTAAATACTTATAATAGGGTTTTGTCATAAACTTTGGAGTCAAAATTGTGTATCTAACAGGTTGTATTCATTAAGGTTTCTTTCTACTGCAGATTTTACTGTTTGTTTTCAGGGAATTTAAAACGTTTCTTTTTGCATTTCATCTGCACCAGCTAACCAGTTCTCTTGCTGTTTTCAGTTTCCCATATGGATAACCCAGACAGTGAAATAGTGCTGTACTTGATGCTGAGGGCTGTCAATAGGTTTTACAAGCAGCATGGCAGATACCCAGGTATGCTAACAGCAGTTACTTCACATCATCAAAAGAAATACTAAGATCCAGTAGTTACTGCAGTACAAGTTATAAACTACAAATACATCAGTTGTGGTTTTGTCTCCATAGTAATAGAGCTTCACGAATGTGAAAATTAAAGTGAGAATTTTTTCTCTTTGGGGACTTTAAGAATTTATCTGAATTCGTACTGGGTCGTGTGGATTATGAATCAGTTCAGCTATGCAGTAATTTGTCTATCATGAGTAGAATCGACAGAATATTCAATTATTATTAGTCTAGTATTAATAACACATTAATTGGCTTAGAAATGTTTTAGGAAAACAGAATATTTAGAGTGCCATTTAAACCCATTAGCTCTGACTGCTGTGTGATGAAACAGTTGATTTATTTTTCAGGTGTCTACAACTACCAGGTAGAAGATGATATTGGAAAACTAAAATCATGCCTTACTGGTTTCCTCCAAGAACATGGGCTGTCTGTAGTGGTGAAAGATGATTATGTGCATGAGTTGTAAGTGTCACATTTGGAGTGTGGTAAAACTTGTGGTAAAAAGTGTTACATTTGTTGGTAAAACTGCCTGGCAGCTTCTGACCGTTCCTTTCCTGTGCAGTTGTCGCTACGGAGCTGCTGAGCCTCACGCTGTTGCTGCCTTCATGGGAGGTAAGGGTGACACTGCCTGTGCCAGGGTGACACCAGCAGCAGCCTGCTGGGACACACCTGCTGGGGCACACCTGCTGGGGCACACCTGGGGCACACCTGCTGGGACAGACCTGCTGGGGCACACCTGCTGGGGCACACCTGCTGGGGCACACCTGCTGAGGCCCTGCTGGGG
>VYXG01011258.1:550708-573657 GCA_013397235.1 Lanius ludovicianus | reverse complement strand
CTGGGGCACACCTGCTGGGGCACACCTGCTGGCTTCCTTACTTTGCAGTGGCAGAGCAAAGGCTGCAATGACAGGCTGCAGGCAGAGATGGGATTAGGGCAGAATCCTCCCCTTCATTCTCCCCATGTGTGTGTATATACAGAGTGAATGGGCAAGGGTGTCAAGGCAGGAAAAGAAGCCAAATAAACTTCAAACACAATCTCAGTACATCAACAATTCAAGCTTAAAAATGTGTTTAAAAATGAAATGCTTGGAAGAGGCTTAATTTTTTTAAAAAGAAAGTGATAATTATTTTAAAATTGGTGCAGAACACATCTTTTGACACAGTACACTTGCATTAAAGATCTTTGACCTACAAATAGCCTTGGTTTCTTACCTTCACTCAACCTGCAGATATGTTTTAATGGATGCTCAAAGTTAATATATCAGTTAACTTACCTTCTTTATTTGGCCTCATGCAGTGCTGAAGATAATTATATATTATATACTCTGTATGTAGGATTTTTTTTCTGATTAACCAAGATTTGGTCTGTATCATTCTTTAGAAAAATACATAAAGGTAACTTCTGAAGAAATTACAGAATGTTTCCTACTACAGGAAAACTCAAAGGGATCACAGTGAAGTGACCTTTCAGTTTATTTTGCAGTTAAGTTTTACATGATTTTTTTTTTTTGAACTTCTCATTTTAGAGAGGTCACAACTTGAATGGGCCTGTCTGCTCACACATTTTTGCTCTGTGTGTATGTACATGGAGAGAAAGAGTAAGCAAAGGTAACATTTGAAGTAGCAGCTTTCTCATCTTCTTTTATACTGGGAAGTACTGAAAGGATTTTTGCCTCCTAGGAGATTTATCAGATTTATATATCACTGAAACAATTCCAGTGTAGGGACTTCTAGATAAATAACATTATTTTACTGTTGTTAAAATATTACTTGTTAACTACCTTTTGGGTTTTATTCTCTTTTACAGGAGCTGCTGCACAGGAAGTTATCAAAGTCATTACAGGGCAGTTTGTAATTTTTAATAACACCTTTATTTACAGTGGAATGTCACAGACTTCAGCAACTTTCCAGCTGTAGGATAAGGTCTTACATTCAATGCCTCCAGGCACTGCTGCTGCTGTATTTGCAGTTTCTACAGTATTTACACTTCTGTAAATACTGTGGTGTTCTGCCACTGACTGGTCTGTTCGGTATTACCTGCTAATTAAAGTTCCTTTATTTGTAGTTATCTTCTTTTTGTTGTTGTTTCCTAAGGACAAATAAAATCATACCATATCCTGGCAATTTTTTTAAAATCTAGCATTTTCTGATTCACCTCTGGAAGAAAAAGGCAGTAGCTGTTTTTGGCAAGGTAGGTTGCATTTGCAAATTGTCTCACCTTATTTACAGCAGAACTGAGGGTTTTTTTATAAAAGCTGCTCATCAGCTTGAGTGGGAAGAAGGTGCAAAAGGGTGAGAGGCTGATGGAGCTCTGGTCTGAGGAATGGTGTGAGGAGCTGGAAGGTGAAATACCTTTTACAGAGTTCAGGGTCACTAGGGAAAGGGAGTGTGTGCCTCACAGCTTGGTTCTGTCAGCTCTATTCACAGGTTTTTTCCTGCTACCAGTGTGTGTAGCCAGTGCCAAGGGATGGCAGCTCTTTCTGTTGTGGGGGCACTGCAGCCTCCAGCTGCAGAGTATGCAAACTGAGCTGCACTGAATTGTGTTCTCCAGGGCTCCGTTCTGGGGCTGGTCCTGGTTAACATCTTTATTGATGATTTGTGTGTGGGGATTGAGAGCACCCTCAGTAGATCTGCAGCCAGCCAGTTGGGTGGGAGTGTGGATCTGCTGGAGGGCTCTGGAGGAAGGCTCTGCTGCGAGACTTGCACAGACTCGGTCAATGGGCCAAGGACAACGGCGCGAGGTTCCACAAGGCCAAGTGGCACATCCTGCAGGTCCCCAGCTGCCTCAGAATGAGCCACTGTGTGCCCAAGTGGGCGACAGGACAGTGGCACCTGGCCTGTGTCAGCACCAGTGTGGGCAGCAGGCGCAGGGCAGTGCCTGTCCCTGTGCTGGGCACTGGGGAGCCGCACCCCAGTGCTGTGCCCAGCTCCGGGCCCCTGTGAGAAAGGACATTGAGGGGCTGGAGCGTGGCCAGAGAAGGGCAACAAGGCTTATGAAGGGTTGAGAAAGCATCCCAAGAGGAGTAGCTGAGGAAGCTGGGTTTGTTCGGCCTGGAGGAGGCGCGGCAGGGCCGTCGCTCTCTCCAGCTCCCTGACAGGAGCGTGCAGTGCGGTGGGGCCGCTCTCTTCTGCCGTGCCTGCAGTGAGAACGGGATGAAACGGCCTCAAGTTGAAAGGTGAAATTCAGATTAGATTTTTTCACTGTTCAGGTGTTCAGGCCTGAGAATTGGTCGGCCAGGGAGGTGGTGGAGTCGCCATCCCTGGAGGTTTTTAAGACGCCTCTGGATATGACACTGGGAAATAGTTTAGTGGTTTAGGGTTTGCAGTGGCAGTACTGGGCTGACGGTTGAACTGGTGTGAAAGATTTCTTCCATCCCTGACGATTCTTCAATTCCGAGTGCTTCCCGCCTGGCTGAGGGGAAGGCTCGGAGCTGTCCCGAGTCCGAGGGCGGCCGCGCCCTGNCCTTTCCTCCACCCCCCCTATAATTCTTTTTTTTTCTGTTCTTCCCTATTTATATTTGGGCTGATCTGGAGTGCTTGCTAAGACTTCAAAGTGGAGCTCGCATAATGAGCTGCAAATCACACACACAGCTCATCTGAGCGTAGAGGGAGCTGAAATAGGCCAGAACACCCCCAAGTCCTGTTCCACAGCACAGCGTCCTCACGGCCTCAGCTGCTGCTTTGGGTCTTGATTTCCACAGGACGCCAGCAGTCCGGCTTCCCCCTTCTTTGGGGGTTCATTTCCAAAGGAAGCCAGCAGTCCGGCTTCCCCCTTCTTTGGGGGTTCATTTCCAAAGGAAGCCAGCAGTCCGGCTTCCCCCTTCTTTGGGGTTTGATTTCCAAAGGAAGCCAGCAGTCCGGCTTCCCCCTTCTTTGGGGTTTGATTTCCAAAGGAAGCCAGCAGTCCGGCTTCCCCCTTCTTTGGGGTTGGTCTCTGGGTTTCAAAGGATAAATCCCACCGAGTCTGGCTGGTCTACTGACCGTGTCAGCCATGTGCTCTAGTGCTGCTGAACACACACAGTGACAGATCTACACTTCTCCAGGAGTGGTTTTTGAGGTTTGAAGGGATGTTACTGTGTTATTTTCCATAACTGATGGAGAAGAGGTAATCTGTTTTATATGCAACATTTGCCAGATGTTTGTTGAAGCAAATCTAGTTGCTTGTCTTTCCACCTTGCCCTGTGATGCAACAACAGAGGTGAGCTATTTGCGTCTAATTAACGTAGGCTGGCTTATAAATACTGTTTTATGTACATTCTGTAGGTTGCAAAAGTATAAGATCCAGGTAAGGTTGAGCTGTATCCTTGTATACATACAGTTTTAAACCCCTTCTGCTTCCTATATTGTATAATTGTATAAACATATATTAAATTAAACTCTTCTGAAATGCAGTTAGCTCCAGAGTGAACTCATTTTTACAGCCTGCCTTTTGTTAGGGTGGTTTTTCTTTTCTCTTAGGCTGGCGGGGTTGTAGCAGTAGGACAAAAAGAAGTGAAGAAGGCTTGCACACTTTTCCCTGTTGTGGCAGGATTGGATTTGCAGGAAAGTGAAATGCATGTCTATTATCACTTCTGAAAAGCTAAAGGGAGATGAACTCCCTAAATTCTCCCTCTCTAATGGAAGCAGCAAAGGAATGGGGATGATCAGTAACTCTAAACGGAGCTGTCTTCATTAAGATGACACTGATACTGACTTGAGCCTTTGCTCCACTTTGAGAAGGAAAACTAATCCATTATTAAGCTGGATTCACCACTGATTTAAAGTTTCTACCTGGAGCTAAGTAATTTTTTGAGAAATTTTAATAGGTTACTGTGATGTTTGCATCAACCTTTTGTGTTTGGTACTTGGGGTATGTTTGAGGGACCATCCTTCTGCCTCCAAACCTCAGTGTCACTGCTGCTCAGCTCTCAGAGGCTGCCCCTAGGGGTTTGTGCAGAATCAGTGATGTGGGGTTTTGTGGGGTACATGGTTCATGTAATGTGACAATGTCTTTGGTGAATTAAAATAAATTCTTGGTTGTTAGTGTAAGGAATATGTCTCTGTGCTCACTTTGGTTTGATCAGTACCCCTAGAACAACACTGATGGTTTAGTGGCTCCTTGAGCAGCAGAAGGCTGAGTGTTTTATGGTGTTCACCCACTAAGTAACATTACTTGGGTACCACTTGTTGGCTGATGGCCAAGTTGGGCACTACTGTAAGGAAAATTGGATCCACTTCGTTGTGATCAGTGACACAGAGGGGATATCCTTTACTGACAGGGACATTAACAGTGCCCCTCCGTGGTAACATGGAATTACCTCATTCCTGCAGAGTGACCACTTTCAAAAGATGATAATGCAGTGGTTATGGATGCAGGGTTGTTATAAAAGACTCAATTTCCAAAGGAGAACTTTGCCATGCAAGAATACATTAAACTGTATGTGTGTGTCAGATGACAGAGTAAAGGCAGAAAGCTGGAAAGAGTGCATTTTAGAAAAATTATGTCATTTATACTGCAGATACAATAAAAATTGCTGAACTGAAAACACTTTTTCCTTGCTGTTGTAGAACAAGAACAGAGATAAAACAAAAATGGACACTCAAAATGTGCAGAGAAATCAGTGTGGTAAGATATCTAATGTAATTCGTCATTATAATCTGCATAAATTTTACAAAGTTTTAGTAGACTGTGATAGGCCTGTCATGGGGTGGTGACCTGTTGGGAAAATGTTCTTTTTCCTAGTTGCCAAATTTTGGATACTGTATTGGATATGTAAAGGGTAAATCCAATTACTTACAAGTAGTAAAGCACACCACCACAAAGTCACTTTTTTTTTTTTTAATTTGATAATATTTATCCACATTTTTATTGTATTTTAACTTTCAGAAGGCCCAAATCTTACAAGGATTTACAATATTCAGTACCTACTGTGTACCATTGCAGATAATTATCAAATAAATCTTATTATTATACCCCAAAGACTAAGAAACAGATTTTCCAAGTTTGTTTGCACACCTAGTGTTGTATGTAGGTGCCCAGAGAATATTTTGTGTTGCCTCTCTAACCACCTGATTGAGGGCTCTGCTGCTGTGGCTGATTTATGTCTCCTGTAACTCAGTACCATGAAGCAGCCTTGGGCTGTTGGATTCTTTCCTTACTACTCTATAGATTTTCAACTGTATTTGCACTCTGAATATTTTAATATTTTAATTGTTGTGTATTATTTACACTGAATGCACCTTGCAATTGTGAATTTAGTATTTAGTAGTTTACATCACACTTGCTAACAGTTAACAAGTAATTAAAGGCCAGACATATTATAAGGAGGCTGTTACTCTAACAAAGGAAATCAGGCTCAGATAACAAACTGTGGATGGAAATATTTCTAGGCTAGGTGTGTTTGTTGTTTGTGGGTGAATAGAAGAGATGTAGCTCCATTTTGGCTCACTTTCCCACCCCCACCCCCCTTTTAAAAATACATGTACATGCTACATTTTGGACAGGTTTATTCTAATGCTGAATAGGTTAATATATAGCAAATATAACAGTTTTAATGAAGTGTTTTGTGTTTGCTCCTAGATGTGAAAACAGATCTGCACTTACTGCTTGAATGCCTTAAATATCAGATGGACTGCCCTCTGTCTCAGAAAGAGGCTTTGATCACTATCTGCTCCATTTGTCAACAAAACAGTAAGAAATATTTTTCCTTATAAAAAATGTAGTCATTTATGTTTACCATGTATGTTAAGAAATTGGTGGGCACTGTAAAAGTGTTGTCTAAAGGATATAAGGTTTGAGATGTTGTAAAGTCTTAGAAGCCTTTCTTATTGCAGAGAAGCAAAAGCAAAAGTTTTTGGTTTTTTTTTTCTCTTGTAGGTGAAGCAAGTGAATACTTTCGAGAAATTGGTGGTTTGATGTTTATAAATGACCTTGCCAAGTCGAGTGTTCATTGCATAGTAAAGGAAGCAGCTTTATTTACATTGGGGGTTATTATAGAGAGTAATGGTAATAAAAATAATTTTCTTTTTGTATTTCTGAGTGTGTTATGGCCCCCTGTCATTACTAGTGGTTGTGCTCTGTCTCCATTTTTTTTTGGTCTCAAAAAATGAGACTACAAGATTGTCAGTTGGAGCAAGGGGCAATAAAGGTGCCCCAGTTCCACCTTCCATCCCCAGATTTGATCAATGCCTTGTTGATTGGTGCACAAAGGATGTCCTTAAGTTCAGTTCCCGACACACCCTGCTCCCCCTGTCCCTCAGCAGCAAGTGCTAAATGACCCCTGGATTGTTCCAAAGCTTGCCAGGCCCTGCCTGGTGTAGAAGTCACTGCAGGGGGAAGCCCTCACTCCATAGTCCTGCCTTGTCTCCACTCCCCACATACTGGCCACAACTGAGACTTAATAATTTAGGATTATGAGTGGCTTGCTTTAGGACTTAATGGTTTTCACTTTCTATTTTCAGTATATTGTCAACAGACTTTGTGTACTTCTGCATTGTTTGAAGACCTCATTTTATTTTTAATTAAAAAGGATTCTGGTGTGAACTTGAAAAGAATGGCTGTTTATGTCATCTTAGTACTGGTTTCAAATAACAGTAAGTTGGGTTTTTTTCTGTGTCATAACAACACTCTTTTGCTATTTGCCAATCTACAGTACAAAATTGGAACATTCAATAAGTAATGTTTTGGTAAATTTAATTTATAAAGAGGAATGTTTGCATGTAACTGAACCTGAATTTTCTAAGTATGTCATTGCTCACTGGGATTTCCTTAAACAGCAGAACATGGTTTAATTCTAAAAATATAGTTTGAAAATGCAAACCCCTAGTTTCTGAGAGTGTATAGAAAAACCAGGCATAGAAAGGTGTTTTTCCCAATATGTTGATATGATTTTGTATTTCTTCTGGGGAGGACTTGTACTGGGAAAGGGGAATGTATGTATGTAAATTAAACTTGATGTTAAGGTTTTGTGTGCAATTGCATTTGTCTCTGGAGTCTTGTGTGTGTTCTCTTTTAGAAGATGGGCAAACCTATGTGAGAGATACAGGCTGCATCAGCCTGCTGCTGCAGTTATTCAGGTGAGCAGAGCTGCAATTCAAACAGACAGACTGGGTAGCAGTAATGTTGCCTTGACTCTTTGGGACTTGTTTGCATTGTCCTCAACAGAACAACTCTCTCCACCTCTGAGAAGAATCTGTCAGATGAAAACACTGATCCCTGCTATCAGCTCTGGTCTTCAGTGTGCAGCACTCTCTGTGCCTGTGTGAACAACCCCCAGAATGGTACGTTTCCCCTCAAAATTGTGAAAGAAGTTTACAGTTATTCTCCAAACTGGTAACACTTTGGTTTCATTTTTACTGTTCAGCTGAAATTTCATTTCATTGCATTTTGATTTGGGGTCATTTGTTTTTATTTTTCCAGAAGATAATCAAAACATTTGCTGTTCAGTTTTTCCCTATGCCAAAGAGTGGCTTGAGAGTTGCACAGAGCCTGAGATAGTTCGTCCCATTTGTTCATTTCTTGGTCTCACAGTTGCAAATAACTGTAAGTGCACCTCAAGCTTTACGCAGTTTTGCATTTGTTAAAAGTAAGTTTAATTAGAGAGTCAAATGTGTTTTTCTTTCTTGTCAATCTCTACAAAGTCATTTACTGTTCTTCCAACTTTTTCTCTGGCAAGTGTATTCCACCATCTTTACTTAGACTACATTGTGCTTTAGTCCACAAATAGCCACAAGTCCACAAATAGGTTGCATTTTATAAGGTCAGTAAAAACTATTTGGAAGCTGTTTTGATTAAAAGTATATTTTTACATGACTGAAACAGTGACTTAGGTAGAACTCAGGCACGATGCTTGCCATTTGTATGCACATACCAGGGTTGCTGTGACTACTTTATATGCAGTTACTATATTTCTTGAGATTAATATATATCCAGCTTCTGTTGTACAAGAAATACAATGACAGAAAAACTGTGATAAAATTACTTGGTAAAATGATAAAATAATTTGCAAACTGTATTTCTTAAATCACATTTTTTCTATTTTTCACTAAGCATGTGTACAGAAATATTTTGTTTCTATTGGAGGATTGGATACATTAGCCAAAGTTCTCCTTGAGCTTATGCGTGATTCCTGTTTGAGTCACTCGAGCATGAAACTTGCAGTGGTGGTAACAAAGACTCTGGATGCCTGTATTGCTAGTAACTGTGAGTGAAAAGAATTTTTATCTATGATAATTCTAAAATGCAATTTTTAAAGTCTTGTGTTGGTGGAAAAAGTTTATAAATGGGTGCTTAAGGGCAGTTAAGTTATATATATCCCAGTGGATATTGCAGAGTTTTTTAGAATTCAGAGGTGTAAATGGGGAGTGATTCAGTTCATCCGAGGTGGATTACTTTCCCATTATTGCTAAAATAAACACAGTGAAATTTAAACCTTACTGAAAATTAAAAATAAGATGCTAGAGCTAGTTTTGGAGAGGTAAAGCTGAGCACTGGGCATGGCAGTCAGTTTGGATTGTGGAGTTAGGCCTGTGCCTGAATAATAAATTGTGTAGCTTTAGGAAGCTTTAGTAACTCAGAGGTGGAGCTGAACAAGTGTGGTATTTCTGCAGAACACACATCTGCTCTGATTTTCTGGCTGGGTAGTGCTGTCCCAAAGAGGTCTTGTGTATTCCATCAGAAGGTTTGGAGAAACCTGTGCTGCTGACAACTCTGTGGCCAGGGTTGGTGTACCTGACACTTCTGCCATAAGAGCTTAAAATGGAAGTTCATGTAAGTTCAAAAGCATAACCCTGCACTGGTTCTGAGTGTAGTTTCAAATCAGATGGGGTGTGACAGGATTAGGCCTCAGCATGGACGTTCCCAGTTTCAGGAAGGGCTTACCCTTCTTTTTGTGACAGATACTCAGTGTCAAAGCTTATTCCACTCTTTCTGGCCCTATACTGGAGCTGATAAAGGATGTGGAGAAACTCAGCAGAGATCTCCAAAACTTGCACAGTGCAAAGCCCTTGTTTATCATATCTTCTACCACATCTCCGTGGAGCACAGGCTGGGAGGAAGGGCAGGGTTGGATTTGGGAGCAGCACAGGAGGGATGTGGGAATCTGAAGTGTTGAAGTGAAAGGCAGAGCAGGGCGGGGTTGAGCAGGTCCCAGGCTTTGGGGGCTCTCTGGGGTTTCCTCAAACCCCAGCATTTCATACTTGCATGATTCCTATACACTGATTATCTGCTTCTTTTCCTTCCAACTCTTTTAACAAACAGCTGCCATGGGTGTTGTCTTGGCAAAGTATCACACTGTGTCAGAGCTGCTGAAGCTGCTGTCCAATGAGACACTGAACACAGGAGACAAAATCAGTATTATTCTAACAGTTGGACACTGTACTGAAGTTTGTGGTAAGATTTCCTTTTATATTGTGTCAGCTTCTCCTAAGTTCTCATAAACCAACTCCTCCAATGGTCACTTCATCAGGACTGGAAGGCGAGGGAGAGTTCTATTGAATAAGATAATGTTAGTATTTGGAAAAAAAAGAGGTTTTTTATAATGTTCCATCTTTAAATTTTAAAGTTTGTTAGCAGAAAGTATCTTTAATAGCTTTGAAAAAGTAGACTAATATGCAAGAACTCAGAGGTGAGCTTAGGGATGGCAGGGATTAACCCAGACCTGAAAGTTACTACAATCCTGACAGAGCAAATGAGTTGTCTTGAGCTCTCTTTTCATGGTCCTTGGTGCACACAGCTTCTGTCCACTGCTTACAAGGCCAGTAATATTTGTAAATGCCATGTAAGAGCATTGGTTTTGAAGTCACATAAGCAGCAGGTAGCCCTGAAATTTTTTGTCATCTTCCTCAGGGCTTGCCCAAGCATATCTGGTAAAAATATAGCACTTCAGTTAGTATTCTATGGTAGTACAGGCAAATAGAAAGGGAAGTTCATTTGTACTACTGTTTTTTTTCTCATGTATGTTCAGATAAACAAGAGAAGGGGCTTGTGTTGAAAAATTCTGATTAGTTTTCAACCTTTGAGTGCCAATAGCATGCAATAATTAGCTCAACAGGTCATAAATTTATTTTAAAAGACATTTTTTGTGAAGAATCAATTGAAACAAGGCTTAATGGAAAATGTCTTTTGAATAGAAAAATGACTAAACCAACCAAAGAAAAGCTTATCTTAAAATGTCAGTGCTGTCAAAATAAAAATACTTTCTGTTTAAAATTAAGTTGAAACAAGAAAACTATTTTTAGCAAGTTATCAGTTTAATGAATACATACGCAAATGAGATCACAATAAAAAAAATAAATAATTACATAGTAAATGAAGAACAGATTGGCTAGACCAGGATTAAACTACTAATTTTATTACAGTTTTGATAATTATAAACTTTTTAGGTTTTGATATTTCTGCATCTCAGGGCTCACAGAAATGTAGCATATCTACTCCAAGAGCACGTAGTGGAGGAAGAGAAGTCATAATTTGAATGTTTTAAGCCACAATTAAGTGAGCTTGGAACTCCATCATATAATTTGTCTCAGTCATCTTTCAGTTTATTAAGAAATTTGAGTTCTGGTCAAATCATCCTCTGTGGTGTAAAGCTCTCCTGCTGGGTCATTGCAGCAGGCTCAAGTCTGTAATGCAAATCTCTTTTTCTACAGAGACTTACAGAAAGTTGCTACTATTAGCTCTTAAAATTATTGTAAGGTTAAGGTGTCTGAGGCTGAAACCAGCCTGTTTTCTTTTACCATGTCCTGTTGTAGAAGAAAACCAGTGTGAACTGCTCCAGAACAATGGTCTGCCACTTATGATTCAGGTATTGACAGAATCTCAGGATGAGGAACTCATCAAAGCTGCTACTTTTGTGCTGCAGAACTGCAAAAAAATGAGTAAGCTTGCTGTTATTGCTGTAAAAATGACAGTGATTATCTCCATCTCTGTGTTCTGCTGATTCCCTATGTGATTTTAACTGTGGCAGCTTTGTAATTCTGTGTACTCCAAGAGATGTTTGTTTTCTGCAGAGAAAGTTGCCTATTTGCTGTGAAGAACTGTCTTAGGCAGAGAAAAGAGAAGGAAAAATTCCAGTGATGCTGCAATAATGCCTTTGTGAAACCTCTCCATGTAGGGCCAGTTCTTAAAAGCTTTCCCATCTAGAAATTCTGTGGGAAATATTAACATTGTCATTTAACACCCTGTGGGTGCTCTCTTCCTGGGGATGTCCCACTAGAGAGAGTGAATAAACCAGGAGACAATAAAGCCTGAAATTGCCGTGTCTGCATTCATTTCCAGTATTAAGGAATCTTGATCTTTCCTTTTGAAGTACACCCTTCTTTTGAAATGCACCTTTATTTTAAGGTACACTAAACTTTTATTAATTATTTGTACAACCAGTGAAACAGAGATACCTTGTCTTCTAATCACAAAAGAGCATGGAAGGTATTCAATTCCTCTTTAGTAAAAACAAACCTGTGTCTACACTTTTGTGCTGAAAGCATAACTGAGGGGTTTTGTGTAAGATCGAGAGGGTGTGGGCATTTGTAGTGTCCATTAATATGGAACTGCTTTTTTAAAAAGCAGAGACTCATATGGTTAAAAACCTATAGGGTTAGGTTTAAATCAATGAAAAAGACATTTTTTTTCACAGCATCATTGTGCAAACAGTTTATAGTATCTATAATTGCAAGCTCACCTCTTGTAACTGCATCTTATATTTGAAGTGTGTTAACATTTATGTATAAATTTAAGTTTTATTAACATTTTTATTTTGCATTAAATTATTGGGGCTGTCCCTCAGCATACTAATATATCATAAAGATTTTTTGATATGTTAATTGATAAAATTTTAAATATTAATGTTGTTTTATATTTTATAAAGCTGAACAGTTGTCTCTGAAATTACATGATAACTCATTAAATGTGAACAATGCAGAAGAATTGGATGTGCAAGTCAGAGAAACATGTCTACAAGACTACTGGAAGAAAGCAAAAGAAATTTTACAAAGAATAAACTTGATTGAAAAAGAGCATGATGAGGTTGGCCTATTTCCCAAAATAGGATAAAACTAATCACATCTTTCCAGAGTTTAGTGAGAAAGAGCAAGTAAACCTTTAAGATAATTTCAGTGTGAGCAAAAACACCGGGAAAAACATTGGATTTGTATGAAACTGCAACCTGCAGCTTTTATCATTATTGTAGATCAGGCTGAGTTACACATGTGCAGAGAATGGAGGCATCTGCATTTTATGAAGTATTCTATTTTATTGTAAAACCAGATTTTCAACAAGACAGAAAAAGAAGAAAGTGAATTTATTTTTAATTGCTGGACATTCAAACCTATAATTTTAATATTTGCATGCATGAAATGCTCAGGGTTGTACAGCTGGGGTGGGATAGATGATAAAGGAGAATGTGAACATAAGATGAGATAAAGCTGTTTCATATTTCCCTTGTGCTTTATAGCTGCTAAGTATCTGTGGGTTTGGAACAGCAAGTTTATGAGTTATTTAGATGGATCTTAAGTTCTAGCAGTGCCTTGCATTAGTAGCAAATTCATTGCTTCAGTCTGAAATTCCCACTTAGTAAGTACCCCTTCAGCACCTTCAGTGGCACTGCTGTCTTGTTGGCTCTCAGTCAGGGGGTTTTCTGAAGCTTCTCTGGAATTTGCTTTAGCCTCAGAGTTGGACTATCTAGTTAATGCTGTTACTAGATTTATTTAGCATTTTGACAGAGCTCACATAGTCAATAACCAGTATTTTTCAATACAGGAAAGACTGCAAGGAGAAATGCTTGTAGATGAACCTTCAGTAGCCAGTTCTGAGGCATTAAAATCCCATGAAGGGAATCCTGCTTATCCAAAGATGCACATGGAAAGAGCACATAAAGAAGTCTGTTGTCCATTGACCTCAAAGTTGAATAATCAGGTTCTTGCTCCATCTGTAACTTCTGTTCCACAAAAAAACGAAACAGTGAACACTATGGATGCAGTGTCTACCAGAGAAACTGAACAGAGGAATATTCCATGTTCAGTTACTGAGCTGCAAACAGACAGTGTACCTCAAAGTCACAGTATAAATGGAAAAACTGCTGGTGTAAAAAATCAGTCTGGTCTTCAAGCAGGGTAAGAATACTACACCTAAGCAGAAATATTAAGTTGTTTTTCTTCAGTAATTTCCAAGCTGAATGATAGCCTTTTAAATTATCTGTTACTATCTTTTTCTTCTAGAGAAAAGACATAGCCTTGTGGTGGCCCACTAGAGATTATTCTGTGGAAGTGTTTTTGAGGTCACAGATCAAAGCTTATGGTCATCATAGTAACAAAAGCTCCTGATCTTTCTCTGAGTGGTGGTGTTGTACAGAGAGCCCCTTTCAGGGCATGTTCGAGTGCCTTCAGCAGAGGGGTGAAAATCATGCCTGGCTTTAGCCCCAAAGTTCTCATTGATGTAACAGATCAAGATTTAACCATAGGTTTGGACAAAACCATAATGGTTTTTGTAATGTGCACTTACTAAGAAAACAACAGGTAGAGAATTGCACAGAAAAATACTGAAATTGAAGTGTCTGCAAAGCAGGGGACAAAGTTTTTTCACCTCTGCTGTTCTCCCCTCATGTTCCATTGCTGCTCTGCATGGGAAGAGAAAGGAACAGCCCTGTTTAGTCATTCTCTGTTCTCTTACTCGTTGCTCTCACACAGATGCTAATTTTCTTCTTTTTCTATTGCTTCTAATAGATATCGTTCCTCTTGATAAACCCAAAACTATTTATAGCCAACTTGCAATCATAAATACAGATTCCATTCTCTTGAGTTTGTGATCTGGAATATCCTGCAAGACAGTCAATGGGAAAGTATGACTACAAAAAACCCTACATTTTTGGGGCGTGTTATGTTTTTTTTGGGCTTTTTGAGTTCCACATTTTTATTGTGCTTTTTTGTATGTGTCTGGCTGCACCTTGCTCTATGCAGTTTCCTGGTATTATATTGCTACCTTCCAACTACCACAGAAATTACCATGGTACATTCAGGTAAATTTTATTTTGCTACTAGTTAGCAAAATTTCACACAGCTTCCTTATTTGTTTTTTCTGGGCTCTGAAGCACAAACCTATTAAGACATCATTAAAAAAAAAGTCTCTCCTTGAACATGGGTTTATGTGAACACAGGAGTTACTGAAAGGTGACCATGGATCAGGCTCCTTGCTCCTGCAGCTTTCAGAGGGAGTCAGTAACACAAAAATGCTCAATTGGGCTATCACAGTAGTGTGTTGGTTGCACAGAAGCTAATCAGTTCAAGAAGAAACCTAATTATCTTTTAGAGCTTTTACTACAAATAGTGAAAGCTACAGTATTCTGAAGACTTTGTGAAAGCTTTATGTGCACTGGGTAATCTTTATGTGACTCAGAATTGCAAATTACTCTGGAAACCAGCACCCCTTGAAAGCTCTGCACTCCATGCTGAACAGACTGCAAGGAATGCCAATCACAGATCTCTGATAAACAGGTTTTAACATGCACTGATTACATGCTGAGTGCCAGAAGTCCAGTAACTTGGGATAATTAGAATAATTTTTTAGAGTTTTCTCTTTTATATATTTGATATTGTTTTTTATTGTGCCCTTGAAGTGTGTATTCATTTGCAGGTAAATGTATGTTGTTTTATTGTTTTATTGTTTTTAATTTGTTCCCATTTTGATCTTCCCAGTGAACAGTTATTTAAACAACCAGCAGAGACTGTTAGAAATATGAAACAGATGTGCACATCAGGTACAAAGAGATAGCTACAAATATTCCTTTCTGAGCTGATTTTGTTCTTAATGAGATTTTAATTAGCTTTGTGTATGTTTATCACTACTTTTTATAACTTGTTATGTATCATTAGATGACAGAGTGCATTGTGTGCAGTATCCTTTAACTATTTTGCACAGTGTTGGAATTTTATATTGTACACAATTTTACCAGGAGCTTTCTTTTTTTAAAATTGATTTTAACTATTCAAATGAATGGATCAGAGATTAAGTTTAGTATTTAATCTGTACTGACCAGTGAAAGCCACCAATAGAAAATGCAGGTTTGGTCCTGTGCCTGTGAGGCTGAGTGTAGAACCTGCCTGTGAGAGCGAGTTTTGCCTCATGCTGTTCCTACATGTTGAACATGTGTTTAAGAGAAAGGTTTTTCAGATTTGCATTAATCCTAGTCTGGTACATTTATTTCAGAACTGGGATCTGTTCAAACAAATCTTTATTCATTGTTTAGTTTCCTGTTAATTTATGAAATTGGTAAGTATTCATTAGATTAGAATTTTCCAGAATGGGAGCTTTACAGGTGACAAGCTGATCTCCAGGCTACACCTGTTTTAACTGAGAATATGTATTATTCCAGTACATCACGTTCTTCAGCATCTGATTCCAAAGAGAAATAAAGTTTATAGGGCTTAGTTAAGCAGTATGGGTTTATAGGGTTAACTTGCTGTGTTCAAGTTGAAGTAATATCCTTTGGGAGAGTGATGAAAAAACACTGAATTGAATATGGTTATTCTGGATTTACAAAAATGTGAATATGATGCATTGAACTTGAGGAATTTCATTTAGATTTTCTGCTGTTATGTTAATTAAACTTTAATAATCTACAAATAGAAGATGCAGTTGAATGTAGGTATGCTCTGCATGATTACCATGGCAAAAGATAGGTTACATTTTCTTAGTGACTTTTTTCCTCCCTCATTTAGATCAACATTCATTCTGCTCAGAGAAAACTAAGGAAGTCAGAAGTACTTCAGCTACATCTTCATCCCATAAAATGGCAGATTTAAGGTGTTCAGGTAAATATTATCTTAGATCTTTCTTTCCATACATGGAAGTACATGGAAGAAGCCTTGAAGGGTCAGCAGTGCAGTAAGTGGATTGACTTGACAGAAACTGTAACACATCTATCACCTCTTACATAATAATAAATCCTGAGCTCCTTTCCTTTCCTTTCCTTTCCTTTCCTTTCCTTTCCTTTCCTTTCCTTTCCTTTCCTTTCCTTTCCTTTCCTTTCCTTTCCTTTCCTTTCCTTTCCTTTCCTTTTTCTACCTCTAAAATAAAAGATAAATATTGAAATAAAGCTGACATATTGCAGTTTTGGTCCATGCAATAGTGTGGGTTTATTGACAAACAGAACACAGTAATTTAAAAGGTGACCCTATAATTAGAAGAATACTTGAGCGGGTGTTTTCCTCCTTTCTCTGATTGCAGAGAGGGAGGACGAACACGTAGGCCTGGTCATTTCCCTCATTTATTCTGCCAAGCCTCCTCACTGTTCTGCAGCCCCTCTGTTCCCTCTGCCTCACTGCTGGGAAGTACAGGCAGGCAGGTTTGGGGTAATCCATGACTCCAGCCCTCAGTTACCCAGGTTCTGCTTCCTCAGCCTGCTCCATCAGTAGGTCATGAGAATGCTGCTGTACTATGGATCTGTGAGTGGATTTTGTAATCAAGCCAATGTTTCTTTATTTAAAAACCCCAACAAAACAAAAACCCACAGAAAACCAAAGAAACCCCAAAGCAGCCCATAACACACTTTTGAACATTATTTTTATCTGAGCTGTCAAACTAAATTCAACCTGAGCTTTAGCACTGCTTTATCTTAATGTAGAACATTACAGATATGGACTTGTGCCTTTCCTGTGCCTCCTCACACAAGTTCTCCTTCAGCTGATGTAACTTAACTATGAGACATCCAAGGATAACTAAACCATAAATTACCCTAGGAATGTCCTCAAAAATGAACAGCAAGGCTTCCTGTGAGGGAATTCATGCCTATATTAGACTTACTGTTGATTCGGGTTAATACAGGTAACTTTTACAACACAACATTTCAAAAAAAAAAAAATATAGTATATAATCTATGTATTTTGGCCTCTGGATAAATGTGCAAGTGGAACTGAGGCCTGTGTCTTCCCATCCCACCAATATTATTACTTCTGTAGAGGATCTGTGCATCACTCAGTATTTCTGGACTGGAAGTACAGTATAACTTGGTCCCATAAAATGTTGAAAACAATTTTTTTTTAAGAGAGCAAATACAAAGTATTTCAAGAAGGCACATAAAAATGACATGAATATGGAAAATGTGAAGTCAAAATGATCCTAGGGAGCAAAATGAAACACTGAACTTTGTGGTGGCTTCTTTAGAAGCTGTGATTGCTATTTCTTCAATCCCCTATTTTTCCCAGGGTGTACAGCAGGAGGACTGTCCTTCAACAGCAGAACCTTCACCAAGATGTTACGGAGTTGCCTGCACAGGTGTGACTACCACAGAGTCATCCTGGAAGCTGAAGAGAGATACCGAAGGGAGCTCCGCACGGTGGCTGCTGGTACCAGCAGCAGATCTGCAACTCACCAAAGTATGGAGTTTGGTTTAGTACTTGGAACCATTACTTTGAATTGCATTTAAAATTCTGAACTTTTTTATCTGCTTCTGCTTGTCTTGATGTTTTAAACTCACTCATGGAATCTGATTTACAATGATTTGTACTAAGTGAGATCTGAACTGGCCACTTCTGTTTTGAGGATCTTGTGTATTTCATGCCGTGGTGACAGATGCTCATAAATAGGCTTTGATGAGATTCTCATGTCTGATCAGAAATAGTCAAGTCCTGACAGAAGGGAATGTATTAAGCTGAAATAAGTGTGAGTAGATGGATGACATCATAGCAAGGTAATTTCATTCTAATATTACACACTTGCAGGTCTAAGATAATTCTTAATGTATTAAACAGAACACATTCTATATTTCTCTGGTTTAACAGAGAAATTTTGAAAATTAAAGTTATTAAATACTGGCATTTGTACTGGTGTTCATCTTATATTTTCCAGAAATGCTGCTGGCCTCAGTGAAGACAGACAGGCTGCCTAAAG
Organism: Lanius ludovicianus; assembly: GCA_013397235.1. Lineage (NCBI taxonomy): Eukaryota > Metazoa > Chordata > Aves > Passeriformes > Laniidae > Lanius > Lanius ludovicianus. Next base: position 555,640 of record VYXG01011258.1, on the reverse strand, counting down.
AAGTATCAACTTTTAGGAGCAAAAAGGGTAGTTTCCAAAGTAAGGGCTTGGTTTGGAAATTGATGTGAAAAGACCTTACTGTCTATTAATTCTTTTGCAGAACTTTACCATGGGAGGCTGTGGACAGGAAATTATGTTGGGGTTCTTTTCTTTTTTTCCTCTAGATTCTGAGAATAATCTGTATGTTATAAGGCCAGAAAAATGCATATTCTATAATTGTGAAATTGTGTAATGCACATTATTGCACTGCAAATTTGTCTGGCACTTGCTGTGTTGATCTTGTTTTGAATGTCAGGGTTACTTCCATGGCATTTGCTATTTCTCAGCTTTGTGGCATTGATTTCTGAAATGGAGAGGTTTAGTCAGGCTCAGAGCAGAGTTCAGCTGCCTGCTCCTGGATTCAGCACCACTCCATTATGCAGTTCCAGCCATGTTGTTCCCTTAGACCCATTCCTGTTCCTGCTGGGAGCTCTGCCAAGGAGCTGAACAGCTGTAAGGGGAGCCCTGAACCTGTGCAGCAGCTCTAGAGCAAGTAATCTAAAAAAACCTATCAGGAAATTAGTACAGATCTACTTACTTGTTATCTACTTATTTGTTAGGAAGAGCTATTAACAGGGTAGAGATGGAAAAGTGAATATAAATCCCATCAGTTTCTGCTGTGCAATTTGGGAGCCCTGTGTTTGCAGAACCATCAGCTGCCCATAAAACCTGGTGTTCTTTAGAATGCACAACTGCCCCATTGGTAACAGAATACTCACCTTTTACAGGTGCTATTCTCTAAGATAGCAAAAATGTTAATGGTTATATTTCTTCCCTTATATTTTTACATAATTAATCAGAAATTGTTTTCAGAATGCGTAGTGGGTACCTACAGATCTCCAACTACAGTCACACTTACTACACTCATCACATCATAACCAACACTGTTTCTTATGACTGATGACCAGGATTTTTAAAGTAGGCTGAAGCAGTTCTCTATCATTACTTAAATTCTAGAACATCAATATTCCTTTTAAAGGCATTCTCTTTTGAAACGAGAATTGAAATTTGAATTTTGAAATTCCCACCAGAAATTTATTTTTGTTACTCTTATTTTCAAAAGCCTTGTTTACATGGTTATTTTATTTAATTAATGCCCAGTAAAAGCTAGTAGGTTGAGTTTTAAATTTGTTTATATTTTTCCTCTTCAGATTCAAAAATTGACTAATTTGTCTTATAAAGTATTTTAAAATGTAAAAAAGCCCAACCAAAGGAACTGTATTACTTCTTGAAAACCCATTACAGCAATATATTATCTTTTGCAAGGACACATTTTCTGTAAGCTGAAGTAAACTGAATTTTCCAGTCCTTCTTCCAAGACCAGATTAGTGGCATGGCTCAAAGATGGTTCTCTCTTAAATTTTAATTCCTAAAACATAACTTGTGTTTTGTGATTTGTTTTTTTTTCTAAGAAAGATGACTAATGTTTTATTGTTTGGGTTTTTATTGTTTATTCTTTTAAGGCATTCTTTTGACTCCGAGTAGAAAAGACAAATCTAGTATTTCAAAGAGAGATGAACATAATAAAAATATTAGGTGGACTAACAACTATAACTTGACACCTGCATATGGGAAATGTGAGTATTACCAGAAAATTAATTCTCTAATATGCATAACTGAAAGATCAGTGCTTGCATTTAGGTCAGGGCATTGAGAGAAGCACCTGCCATTGTTTTTGGAGACAAATGGCTAAGAATTTAAATAAACTGTTACACTTTCACTCATAGAAATCCACTTGAACATCAATAACACTATTATTTGCTTCTGATTCATAAATAGTCCTTATGTGTTAATGTGGATTATGAGAAAAAGATCTAAGAAGAATGAGATATTAGTAATAAAGCAACATTTATATATTCAGATTCATTAGAAGAAATGCTCCTTTACAGTTTTAGATTCAGTTTTTCGGTAGATTTTAGTTAAAGTGACTAAGTGGCCTCCTTGTTCACAATTTCATAGCTTTACAAAAAACCCAGGATGCTAACCTGAAGAGACAGAGAGTCAATGAGATGTGCAGCCAGAAATGTCAGCACTTGAAAGAAATGGGCACACATTCACTTGACAAAGATGAGGTTAGTTATGCAAAGTCTAATCATGCACTCATATTTATAAATGTCCAAATAAAAGCACTATGTATTGCACAGTTTCTTTTTTAGTCACCTTTAACAGGAGCCCAGTGGCAAAATGAACCTTATTAAAAAAATATTCCTGTGTTGATTCTACTCCAGCCATACTGATTTATCCCTGAATTGAGTTCAGCATTTTTCAGCTGACATCTCTTCAGAATGATGGATCTGGAGGTGATTTCTTCTGTACTGTTGAAAATTTGCACAGTATAGAAGTAACAGAAACTTAAAGGAATAAACCTGCTAAAAGTATAAACTATGTTGGCACAAGAGAAATGAAGATAAAGGTCATGGAAAGGTACTGTAAGTGGTGACAGTGAAGAAACCTTGAAGAACCATTGTTCCCTTGACAGTGTGACCATTTCTTTACAACTACTAAAGGTTGTATTGCCAGTAATATGCTACTTCCACATGCAAAATAGTATGTAAATTTTCATAATTCTTAATGACACCAAAAGAATAATTTTCAGAGCAATGAAATATGTTCCCTGGCCATGAACACGAGACCTTTGAGCAGGAGAAGAGCCCGAAAAGATTTTACAACTGAAGAAATCAACTGCCTTTTGAAAGGAGTCAAAGAAATGGGCAACCACTGGAATTTGATTTTGTGGTCTTACCCTTTCCAGAAAGGACGGACAAGTGTTGAGCTTTCCAAGTACTGCAGGGTACAGATGCAGTGGTTAATCCATGCAGCCCTCACACAGGGAGCATTGCTCCTGTGCTTTGGAGACCATGGGAGTGTTTAAGTGACAAGCCTTTGTCTACTGAAACCTGGTCTATGATTGTGCAGTGGTTTGGGCAACATTTATCTTGGTTTTGTGTCTTTTATCTCCATTTTATAGATGAAAAAAACCAACAGAGGACATCAATAACGTCATCTGAGAGTGCTTTGGATTTCATTGCAGAATGTTCAAGAACAGCCTTTGTAGCAGTGAGGTATTGCCAGAACAACACAAACCCCTGGAGAATTTAGGTTGGCTTGGACTCCTGTTTTTTAGTGACAAGTGACAGAATTGTTATGCATTGTAAATTTAATTTACCATAACTTGACAATTTCTTTAAGTGATGCTGTCATAGGCAACAAAATCTCTATCAGTAAACATTACATTAGTTTGGAACTTAATTTAACCTTCTTGAGCATTTGATTTGTGTAACTTTTGATTTAACTTTTTGTAGCTTGCTTTATACAATTTTTAAGAAATGACTGTATTGCTAAAATCAATATTTTATGTCTGAAACTGGTTTATGTCTGAATTTGTTTCCTCTTAATAAGTGAAATGTTTCAAGCAGGTGGAATATTTTGTCATGCATTGAATATGCTGCATGTGCAGAAAAATGTATCTGTGACAGAAAACAGTGAATGTGTGGTTAAACCCTGCTGCACAGAGGAGGCAAATCTGTTACAGAAACACTGTACTCACTGGAAAGCCGTGGGAACTTGATAGCCTTAGTATTTCAGCTGTATTTTTTACTTTTTCTGATAAAGGAAGGATGAATTAGTAGTTAATTTATTATGGAAAAAAAGTTTAGTTATTGCATCAGCACTAGGTTTTCACTATGGTGTGGCTTAAAGATGATGACGATAGAATAAATACATTTTCTAGTATGTTAGAAAATAGCTGCTGCAATTTGGGGGGTTTTATTATTAAAACATTCAAACATCTGTAAAAGATGTCTCTGTGTGGAGCTGTTGCCAGCAGCAGGGTTAAGTTTCAGTGGAACTGTTGGCAGAGTGGGAGCCAAAAGGGCTCCTGAGGTGGAATGTCCACAACGAGGACATTGGGGTCCCCTACACACTCCAAGTGTTTTTCCAAGGGCTCCAACCTAGTCCAGACAAGCTGTTACTTCATCCATTGCTGAATGTGTATTAGTGTCCACGTTATTATGGCCTGAAATATGTCTCAAGTGGCTAAAGTATGTAAGGTGTTACATATTTGACACAATGACACTTGACACAATGTGAGAATATCACAATTCTGACAATTTATTTACCTCACCTTAGGTAAAGTTTAGGCTGTAAAGGCCCTGTGGGGCCTTTAGTCTCCTCTCCTCTTTGGAGCAGGGCTGAGTTCAAAGTCAGTCAAGTTGCTCAGTGCCTTGTCAAGTTCTGAGACTCTTCAAGGAGGAAATTCCCGCTGCCTCTTTGGGCAGCCTCTGCTGGTGCTTCACCTCCTCTCGGAAGGCAAGGGCTGGAACGACACCAATGGAACATTCTGGTGGGATCCAAAAGAGAGGTCATGGACCAGGAGCAGGCAGAAACCTGAGGTGTGAATTTGTGCAAGGCTGTCTTTAGCTCTCCTATGGATTGACTTTACAGTCATCAGTTTAATTTTCTTGCACAAGTGCTTTGAAACCCACATGTAATTGACACCATAAAAGGAAAATTGCATAGGAATAGTTGATGTGAATTTTAGGCTGCTTGGACTACCCAGGGCAGTATTTCAGTACTTTGAAAAGCTGCAATGACTGACAAACCACCCAGGAAAGTCGGTTTGCAAAAACCCTGATGTGCTTTCGTGGTTCTGTTGGACGTACAGAGGATGTCAGGGGTGTGAGGACTGGGTGGTAATTACAGCTTGATCAGTCGGCAACGACTTACACCGTGCGCTCAGCCAGATCCCGCAGTGCCCCCGGCAGCGCCGGGGCTGCACCGCGCGGGGACACGGCAGGGCAGGGCCCGCGGCTGCAGGGGAAGCACCGGGCCAGGGGCCGAAGGTGCAAGAGAAGGCTCCAGAGCAGGTACCTGAGCAGATCCGGGAGGTCAGGA